>APFE030825920.1:67640-117823 GCA_000404065.3 Pinus taeda | reverse complement strand
ACTCCACCATTATCCAATTCCTTGAGAGAAATATCCTTTCCAGATTTGGCTACCCTGAGAAAATCATCACTGACAACACTGCTGCCTTCAAATCCAAAAATATCGTCAACTTCTGCCATAAATACCACATTACCTTGGGCCACTCCACAGCTTACTACCCTCAAGGTAATGGCTTGGCCAAATTCTCCAACAAAAGCCTCATCAATATCATAAAGAAATTGCTGGAGGAAAACAAAAAGAACTGGCATAGGAAGCTCACAAATGCTCTGTGGGCAGATAGACTTTCCACCAAGAAATCCATTGGGATGAGCCCTTATGAGCTAGTATATGGCATGGAAGCCAAATTTCCTTCATCTTTGGGCATTCCTACTATTAAAATGTTGCAGGAAATTCAGGCTTAACCAAATGACATGTAGAGAAGAATTAATTAAACCATTCATCTTCAGCAAATCAGAGAGCAAGTCTACGACAGAGCTCAAATGCTGCAAGAAAAACTCAAAAATATGTTTGATAAGAAGGCTAAAGCAGAAGATTTATGGGTGGGTAGCAAAGTTCTAAGATGGGATTCACGAAGAGAGGACAAGGGCAAACATGCAAAATTCGATTTTTTGTGGAAAGGTCCATACATTATCAGCGTTGTCCAAGGCAATAATACATATTTTCTCAGATCTCTAGATGGCAGCACAGCTGAAGAAGGCCCTGTCAATGGCCGAATGCTAAAGCACTACAATGATCCTTTTTTATTAAAAAGAATAGGCGGTGTTATTTTATGTACATAGAATGTTTGTATATATCGACACTTTGATTTTCTTTTGTAAGAATCCATAATGCTAAAGCACGCAGAAGAAAGCAGGCAGTACTTTACAATTTAATAGCAAAACAGTTGAAGGAAAGTGTTGTTAGCAGTCCAAAAGCTCAAAACAATCCAACAGTCAGCACTAAGAAGTTCAAAGCACAGCAATAATAGAAGAATCAAGGCAATCCGACCTGCTGTTCTTGGCTTCTCACAAGGAAAAGCCATCCCCAAGTGGAGCCACTGTTAGCCTCCTGCTGCAACAGGTTACTCATATTTCATGATTGACATTTTTACAGGCCAAATATGTCATACTTTGCATGTTTCAATGCTCCATATTTGCTAAACAGTCACCAAGGAAAGAAGGCCACTCAAAGTTCATCTATTGCATTCCAATTTTGAAGAACCATTCCAGTTTTGTACAATTCTCAGCTAAAGGGAGGTCCAAACAGCTTAATCTTGGTCTCCCTAGGTTTCAATTTCCTGTTTTAGAATATAGAGAATGAAAATATGTCCAAACAGCTTAATCTTGGCAGATTCTTAGATAGGTAGAGAATCAAAGGAGCCCAACTGCTTAATCTGGGCTCGTGGAAGAAATAAGGGTAGTTTGTAGATAGGAAGGCATAAAAAGAAAAAATTGAAATGTTGGGTCTGCAAGTCTAAGTGCACCCAAACCAAAGGAAGAAAAAATGCTAGGTAAGTAGGCTGGGTAGGTAGTTTTGAGGTTGCAGAATCTTGATTTCTGATCAATTCTATGTTTTCAAAATATCATCTCTACTCACGTCACAATCATCAGGCAATTTCATGTGAAGGAGCTCAAATCAGGCATAACTAACTTCCCTTTCTTCCTCTTCCCCAAATCATTAACTAATTTCCCCAAAAAGAGGTCAAGATCTGCTTGATATCTCTTATTTTCATCATTCTCCATGTCATTAGCCTGGGTGAAGATCTGCTTCACTCAAGGAGGATCCATACTTTCTCTATAAGGTTCTACCTCCCCTTTGAAGCCTAAGATCTTTGAAACTTAGCGCTTTCTTGTCATCTCCATATTAACTACTGACATTATTATTTAACTCCCTATATTTTCCCCATCCCCCTACTAAAAATATATAAATAATCCCCTTATGTAAATATCCCCTCCCCCTGGTTGAAATACAGCCATAAGTACTTCTCTGGGAATTACTAAGTCACCTGGACTTTAGTAAGAACCCTCCTTCTGCATAAATTTCCATTCCCAGGTGTTTGGACCCCTTCCAGAACACTAAGAAAACCGTTTCCAAATGCAAACCCCCCCCCCCCCAACGCATTTTTCCTTGGAAATTATTAATGTTTGTTTAATAAATTTCCACCACGCCAAACACATTTAACCCATTTCCTAAAGTTCAAAACCCACAGCGCCGCGAAAAATTAAACCTTTAACGCGCGCGCTCATTTTTTAAACTCCGTGCATCTCCCTTTCCCGTCCACCGTCCGATCGCCCCCCCCAGATCCGATGGCCCTTGTTCACATCGGGCGCCCTATTGTGGTGGTAGGTTACCACCCGATGTCAGATGGTTTTACCGTCGTACACCGGGACAGGTGGTAGCCTCCCATTGCATCGGGTCGCCCCTCACAAAAACCACCTCCGTACCAAAGGCGGTTCGATGCACAGGCCAAAACCACCCTCCCCTCACGTAATAGGAGCGCCACCTCACCCTGCCATGTCGCCTCCACATCACCTCACACAGCCTGCACCCGGCCCACGTCACCCTGCCACGTGTCTCTGCCACGTCACCCCGCCGTACTGCCATGTCACCTTGATGATGTCAGCATGCTGACATCATATCCGTACCAGAGGACCCCACTGCTAACGTCAGCATGCTGACTTCATCCGCTGTACAGCTAACGTCAGCAGCCAAAAAATGGAAATTTGTGCAAGCACGAAACTCGAGCTTCGGAGCTCCAGAATGAGAAACGGAGGCAATTTTCGATGCGCGATTAGCGCAAAGCGCTAATCGCACATCGCTACGGTGAATGGGCCATATTAGGGAATCTTTAGGGAATCTTTTGATTCCTTGGCCCTTTTTGCACCGAAAAAGCCCGAAATTGCCCGATTTTGCCAAATTAAACGAATTTGAAGACAGAGAGAGACCAGGAACAGAGATTAAAGAGTATCAGATCAAATATGCAGACAAGAAGCATGTCAAAGAGTATCAGGAGGTAGCGAAGACCATCAATGAAGTGGCAAAGTGTATCAGAGGAGATTTTCTCAGGGCCCGAGGCAAATCCAACATTAAAACGAAAGCTCTGAAAGTCGAGAAGCAATTGAAGACGCATTGAAGGCTCACGAGCACAAATAACGGCACATTAAACTCACAGAAGATCAGTGGACCAGAACTCAATGCACAGTTATGACAGAACCACTGCACCAAGTCGCACAGGACACCTCATCAACTCAACTTGATTCAGTTGCCTCTGGCGCAGCCCAAAGAACTTACTTGCATTTAATTCCAGCAACAATTAGGTTTTTAGAAAAAGATTTTTCTTCAGACCTTTTTAGGTCAATTGTAATAAATGACTTCAGATATTTTGCTTATATATACCACCCTGAAAAATGGAGTAGGGGTTGGTTGGTTGATCAGTAGCTTGATCTTTGTTATTCCGATTTTTCTCTCAAGCAGAGACTCGCACTGTAACTGTGATGCTTTCTATAATCAAAGACTGCTGAAAGCATGGATTCTGAAACTGTCTATTGTGTTTAACTGGCCGAGGAGTGATTGTGGAATTCCTGTGCTTCTACATGGTTCAATAAGTGTTTCTTAACTCTATTAGTTTTTCATGTTTGTTTTATCATCATTTTGCCATCTAAATTGCAGAAAAGGAGAATAGTTTAGGATTTGCTTAGCTGCACCTTAGGCTCAATTTCTGCAATTTTTAATGTTTTCATCAGGAATAGTTATGAACATGCATACTTAAATTATCTTGTTTACGTTATTTCTTTCACATATGAATGATAGTTTAGGAATTCTTAACTGCTCCTAGATAACCATTCATTCACTTCTCCTCCCTGTTAGTTCTGATGAAAGATTCTTAATTGCCTTTCATCCCTGACCATCATTCCATCCTTTCAGCAAATTGATAATTGTATCATGTGTGGTTATCCCGCTCCACAATCCTCTTGTGACCAAGAAAACTCAACAGTAAGCCTTAATCCATGACTCCATGGCCAATGGTTTGAAACTTATCACACTTTACCTTACCTCTCTGCTGGGAATTTTCTACCTGCCATACTTCTTCCATCCAAACAAAACATCAAAACCCCTGAACCTGACAACTAGCCTAAAATCATCATCAACAAAGTTAAATCATTAAGAGAGAGCCCTCTCTGATTGCAGGTGGGCTAGAACCTGCAATCCAAATATTGGTTTGTGGTTACCTCAGCCGTATCCCTACAGGAGCCTAGGGACAACCTGAGTGATAATAGTAATATCATTTGTTTTCTCTCATAGTCTCACCTCTCTATTTCTCACTCGGAGAATGCACATCTATTACACAGCCTCCATACAATGCCCTCATACAAAGAGATGGGTTGTCTTCCAGGGAAAAAAACCCTAAACTAAACATAAGTTCTACCGTCAAATCATCCGCCTAATGAACGACGCAGATTGACTAGAAATTACTATACTTTTACAAGGCAATTTTACATCTATTTTTGGCTTCGGGGGCCCTACCCCCGAAACCCCCGCCGGGGGACCATTGGCCCTAGAACCCCCTAGCCAGGGGGTATCGGCCCCCGCAAACACCCGCAGGGGGACAAGTCCCCCCCCACACACCCCACGTGGAAGGGTGTAAAAACGTCTTGGGGTATACATTCGGCTAAAACAAAGACCTATAAATAATCATGCTCCACACCCAACAGTTATTAAAACACATTTTAAAATTTTTATGGATCCTCCACTTTCCCATCCTCCTACTCCTACCATTACACCTCCATCTTCACCCGCAACTTCACCATCTTCCTCCTCATCCTCTTCTACGCCATCTCCTAACTCTTCTACTAAATCATCTTGATCTTCATCTTCAAATATGGTTGCCTTTCAACCTATTATTCAAGCTAGGTATTGATTTGAATCTGGATTAGGGCAAAAATTAGCTCAAAAATAAAAGTGCTCAGAATATTTTGAAACCTAAACAATCATGTCTATCTCGGTGAAACGATCCCAACACAACTTGTTTCATTCAAAATGGAGCTCGTATGAGGAAGATAGAGCCCATTCACCGCTTTACCATACAGAAGAATTAAAAAAAAAATGTACAGCCACTGCACAGTCAGTAGTCCATACTGTTGATGTGGCAAGTGACTCGGTAGGGTCAAAGGTCAGTCAACATCCAATCATATTATGCCAAGTGTCAAGTTTTGTTTGGTTTGCATGTTTGGTGATGTGGAAGTTTTTATTGGTTTGAAGTGGACCAATGAGGAGGGGACAAGTGGCAAGCCCAGAGGCCGCCACATGTCCCTCCCCAAAGGACCACATATATCAGCACATAGTAAAGTTTTGGGCAAGTCGGTGGAGTCGAACTAGTGACCTCGCCCAATCAAACCGCAAAACATATTGTTATTCCTCCACATCAAGACTTAACCTACAATGATCACCACGTGTATTTAAAGTTTAATGTTATTGTTGTTGGGGGTTAGGAGGGAGGCAGCCTGCATGCCAGACCCCTTCCATGTGAACGCACCAAACACCAATGGTAACAACTAATGGTTAATCCAATTGGTAGCCAACAAACCATAACCATTCACGGTTATTGCAATATGTGACCACACTATCGTATAAACCAAAGTCTGGAGGTTACCACAAACTGTGACATTCAAGGCCGACATGTGTCCACTACTAACTGCCAGGCTAACGGTTCGTCTAACTACGCGGTATTAGCGCTAAGCATGATTAGTGCTTATTTAAATACACTTAACCACTAATTAAACTTGCAGTTAATTCAACGGACTTTTGATGGTCCCTCCTTTTTTGGCAGTAACTGCAGTTTTAGTGGAGTTAACTGGAGTTCCTCCAGTTTTAGAGAAGGTTTACTAGGGAAAATAATTTTGACCATAACTGGAGCAAAATTCGACTAAATTAAGATCAGAAAAAGATGTTCCTAGCTTATTTGGGCATTCGGAGCACATTGAAATAGGTTTCAAGAGCAGTAGAGCTTTGTAAACATTACTTTTGCCATTATTGAGCTAATACAGAGTCCCAAGCCATGGAAGCTGGACCAAGGAGATGTAGCCTAGGACGGTAGAACTCCTTCATCAAAACACTATGTTAAGTGTTCATTTTTATGGTTTGATGTACATTTGTTTGTTTTTGTTCAACACTTTAATTTTATGTTATTTTTCTCATGAAATGAACATAAAACTTGATAAAATTTACCTGTTTACATTCACAAACACCATAGGGAACCTATGCACATGAAGTAATTGACAAGCATCTTTTTATAAATCTAAATTTGAAATTAGCACGACAAAGCTAACATTCAGCAACAAATCAAGCTGGTATCATAGCAAAGGTTATTTGCTTGATTGGTTGAGTTTTTTGCAAGTAGGGTTTTAATGGTTGCATATTTGTGAAGATTTTTGATGCATTACAAGTGTGATGGCAACTTCAACAAGTGATGTTTCTAATCCATCTTCCTTAACAAGATTCTTTGATGAAGAGATGTTGCAAGAGCTTATCATCATGAGAGATATGGTGCAAGATCTCTATGAAGATAGGAAGGAGAACACTATACTTCAAGAGTAGTTGACGGCCATGAAGGAGGAGAAGCAAGAGGTTCTTGAAAAGATGCATGAGATGGAGATTCAACTCCATGATACCAAGGAAACTGTAGCCAAGTATGTGCTTGAAACTGAGGTATGCAATTCAATTTTATCTTCAATTTCCTCTCAAAATGAATGTTTTGGTTCTTTTGAAAGACACACTAGAGGAATAGGGTCCAAATTATTGATGAATATGGGCTATGAAGGTAAAGGGTTAGGAAAACATGCACAAGGCATAGTTGATCCAATTGTTGTTGAAAAAAGGCCTAGGTATTTGGGTCTCGGTTATGGACAACATGATGGATAATGCTCCAAAACCAAGGAGGCATATGAAGGTGTTCCAAGAAGGACTTTCATTACATGTTCGTTATCTCAAGCTTGTGAAGTTTGTGTTCATGAGGAATGCAAAAGTTTTATACCCACTTTGCAAGAATATGCTCATAAGCATGCAACTAGTGGAAATGGAAAACAAGAGGATGTTGAAAGCTTTAATGTCAATGAAACCATTGAAAGCTCTAAGGTCAATGAAACCATTGTTGGTATTCTGAAGAGAGCCACTACCCCATCAAATTCATCTCCTCAAGAAGGAGACAAAGGTTAATGTGCAAGGTATACATTTGCCTTTAATCAAGTTTCTTTCGATTATGATAAACATGTTAAATCTTCACATAATATTTGGAGAAAATTCACATGTTCATTTTGTGGTTTGAATAACCATATTGTTTCGAGGTGTTGGAAGAGGATAGAAATACACAAGAAATTTTCAAAACAAAAGAGATAGAAATCCAAAGGTCCATTGGATAATGGAAACCATGTTGAAAATAAGTTGCGATTATTTTGCACTCATTGCCATAAGCAAGATCATCTTTTAGAAAAGTGTTGGACTTTGTATCCAACAAGTCATCCACAATATTTGAAGAAGGTGGAGAGAGATTTTTGCAAAGATGGAAAAGAGGATTCCATAACTGATGTGGGTCAGGATGATACACATGATGAAGTGCAGCTGAAAGAAGCACCATTGAAATGGTTTGGAAAGAGATGGTTAGATTTCTTAACCAATTAAGGCCTTGCATTTATTTTGATAATTGTTGCAAATAAGGCAATATTTTCATTTCCTTATTGATGCATTTCTTTTCTCCTGAAAGTATGCTACATATTTCATGAAGCAAGATGTTGGAAAAGTATGTTCACTCACTTAGATGCAACAAAGATGGAAACTTGCAACTACAAATTTACATGCATATGCATTCTTGAACTTGCATGTTTACACTAGGAAGGTGTTCGAAAGTGGAGTATGTTGACTCACTTTATTCCAGCAAATTTGGTCATTTCATCTCTTTAAGTACTCATACATACCAATGGGATTCTTGTACTTATGATTGTACTTGTGAAAGAGTTGATAATCGTTATACATGCATGAGAGTTTGTGTGTGTGAACAGTGGAATTTTTTATAGTTTCATTGTGCTTGAACATGCACGAGTGATTGACTTGTGTTGGTTGATTGATTTGTTAACATGTACATTGTTAACTTGAGAATGTTGATCATTTGCACATGCATGAGTGTCGGATTGTGTGGTCGATTGATTGTTACATGCATGTTATATCAACTTGGAAGAGTTGACTTTGTCTCCAAAGATGAAAGGGAGATGTGACGAATTGTTTCATGAGAATGTGGAATTCTTGTTGTAAATTGTCAAATTGTTGTACATGCTTTTGCTTGACTTGAAAGTTAGTTGTTTGAAGAAGCATGTTTTGTGGACTTGTGTTTAGTAAACCATTGACTAAACACCAAGATGGTTTATACACCAACATGTAAGGGTACATGGCGATGTTCTCATGGTGTGACATTTATTTCTTTGATGAAGCAAAGGGAAGAGGTTGTCAAGTTATATTCTTGCATAAGTGTTTTTCAAACACCATTAACTTTGAAAAACAAGATGAGTGTGTTTCTTGTGACAAGATGTCGCAGGATTTTGAAAGGTCCAAGCTTGAACAAGAGGCTCATGATTATCCTTCATTCTCAAATCATGACATGAACAACATGTTAATACTGGAGGATGATGGAATCAAGAAGTGAAAGTGGACAAAAATGCCAAAAGAATTTGCAGAACTTGTAAAATATCAAATTGTCTACAATGTGATTTTATGTGTTGACACCAAGAAGCGAAAGAGATGGTGAACGCATTCTTCCAAATGTGTAATTTGGAACCATGGAGGTAAAAGAATGGCCATTTCGTTTCTTGTTATTACCAATATTGGAACTCATTGTTGTAGTTCACTCAGATGGGCTTAACTTGGAAAAGTGGTTTCTATGGAGAAGCTTCCATCGAATGCATGTTTTGCAAAGGAGGAACATGATTCTCAGTGGGAAGGCCATCAGTTAGCTTTCCAAGCATTGAAGGATCACTTTGGTACAACAGGGTAATCATCAAGAAGCTAGCAAGTGTTGAATTAGGTCAACAACAAAAGGAGAACATTGGTTGAAGTGGCAAGACAAGGCATGTCAGTGAACCCAAGTGGTTGTCATGGAGATTTTTCCAAGTAGAATCAATTGATAGAACTTGGGAAGGAGAAGAGTATTCAACTCTCATTAGATAACCAGCTTTTGTGGGTCCAAAATCCTGTTAGTGGGAAGGAGTGATCAAAATCTTGAATAGGGGCAAAAATTAGCTCAAAAGTCAAATTGCTCAGAATCGTTCAAAACCTAAATCACCACATCTGTCTTGGAGAAATGATCCCAACACAACTTGTTTCGTTCAAAATTGAGTTCGTATGAGGAAGATAAAGCCTGCTGACCGCTTTGCCAAACAAAAATTAAAAAAAAAATGTGCAGTCACTGCACAGTCAGCAGTCCATACTACTGACATGGCAGGTGAGTGGGTAGGGTCAAAGTTCGGTCAACATCCAATTAGATTATGCCAAGTGTCAAGTTTTGGTTGGTTTGCAAGTGTGGTGAAGTGGCAATTTCTTATTGATTTGAAGTGGACCAATGAGGAGGGACAAGTGGCAAGCCCAGAGGCCACCACGTGTCCCTCTCCAAAGGACCACATATATCGGTGCACAGTAAAATTTTGGGTAGTGTTATCACTCAACCTATCCCTGACAAGTTGCTAATAAAGTAGACCTTGAGTAACTGTTTCAAACCAACTTTTGGCTGAGGCTTAGCCTCCTCAACCTGAGAGGGCTCTCTCACTAGATTAAATATTTTGATAATGGATAAGACGGCTAACTCTATGAAACAAATGAAGAAGTGTAAATAGTTGAAACACAATTAGAAAATATTCATTGCACTTATGGAGTCAAAAATGTTTTAGTATGACAAAAAAGTTAGCTTTACATGGAAGTCAGGGCATCCAGAAATCAACATATGGAGAATACATCAGAAACATATAGGACAACGTAGTTTATAAATGTATGAAGGAAGTTGGAGCACAATCAGTGATTTCTAGGTAATCACACATTCATACCACTGTAAATAATCAGAAGAGGACAATACAAGACATTCTGAACATTGAATTCCTTCTTATTCTTGAGAAGCAAAGCCAAATACTGTGTTACTGAAAACAGAGTCTTACACAAAGCACAATATGAGAGTTTCTCTGAAAATTTCCAACACTTGATACCTTTGATTTTCTCTCATATATAGAGTTCATTACATAACTTAGATTCCTCCTCCAGCATGGGGGGAATTCAAATTCTTCCTACTATGGCACCTACTGACACTTAAAACTAATTATTAAATGTAACTAACTGTTAACTGGCAGTTCTAGAGACCTAGAACAATTAGGAGTGTAACTCCTCATTATTTTGGTAGTAGCATTGATTACAATCCAAACTCGTTCTCTAACAAGTGGCCTTCTTCAGTTTAGCTTTGGTGGTGGCTTTAAACTCCCCGCTGACCCTTGATGCCTCATCCTATTACTGTTCCTGGAAATTAGGAAGTTGTTCCTGTTTTTTTGCTTTTGGTCTCCAAAAGGATCTTCAAAGTCTATTATCCATGTTGTTCTTCTTAATTTCATAAAAATGCATTGGATTATCTTGTTTTCTAGATGTTGTAGACCTTTCTCATATACACATGGTAAGACAAAAAACTTCTTTAATGCTGCTTGAAGCATCATGAACAATACTAGCTACGAAATAATGACCACTTTCATAACATTGAGCCTAGAGTTCATAGATGTCCTTCCTTTACTTGTTTTGCCACTGATGGATGTTTACACCTTGTACGTGATCCTTTTTAGAAGGCCCTCTTTAAAAAGATTTCCTTTTGTCCCTCAAAATTGGTCCATCAAATAATAATATGTAGCTACAGCATTTTCGTAGCGTGCTATGAAACTGTTGTGCATTAGGCATCACCTACAACAATTTTGTAGCGTGCTATGAAACTACTGTAAAATTTCAAAAACACAGTTTAAGGCCAAAATTTAACTCCCTTGAGCTTTCTTTCATTTGAAATGGCTCTAGCATATGCCATGAAGTTGTTCAAACCTGAATAAACTAATATCATTTTTCAAAAGGTGATCTACATCAAAATTTAGGGTTTATCCTTACTTGCTATGTAGTTTTCCTTAGCTGAGGATGTCCTTTAGGTTGGTTCAGCTGTATCTTCAAATCCTCGATTTACCTCTTCATAATTTGAATTTTGGCTCTCAGCTTTGCATTAACCTTTATGATGTATCTTGCTTCTTTTATGGCAGGGATTGTCCAGGTGAAGTATTAAGCATTGCAGCTAACCACTTCGGGTATTGAAAATGTTTTATCTTCCCACAGAGCCTGCAATTTATTAAAATGAGCTTCTTTGATTGCATGTTCCCTTGAGGTTTTTCTCAGTTTGGAAATTTCAAGATTTGCCAACTTCAGTTTCCTTTCCAACTCTTCAAAACTACTTTCTTCTTGTTGAGAGATAATTGCCTTACCTTTGTTGTTTTTATGCAGTTGTGATGATGTTTTTTATGAAACCACAAGTCCTTCATGAAATTTTGCTACCTCCCCTGTTTCACTTGCTTCTGGCAGCACCTCTTGCATCTCTTTTGAATGCCTTGTCACAGGTCTTCTTGGCTTAGAAACAAATTTAGAAGCCTGATCATCAAATTTGAGCTTTTTAGAGCTTTTGGCTTTTTTGGTTTTGCCTTTACCTGCTTCTATTAAGTCTGCTCAAACCAGAAGGGATTCTTCAATTTCAATAGCTTGAAGCAAATCATTCAAGCTTCCTTTTGAAACTGGGCTTCCCTCAGTAACCACTGTCTTACCTTTTTCTCTAGCTAGCTGGCTCCTCGTTACTCTTCTTTGGACCGTTTCACCTGTAGATTACTTCTGAACACCATCTTGGATCTGACCTTTCCTTTTTTGTGACTTTTGGGGTGTTTCTTGGATTACTAGTGGTCTTATGGGCTCCTTTACCTATTTCCTAGCTTTCAATTTCATGAATCTCCTTGATCTTGTTTCTTCACGATGACTAACTGATGGTGAAGAAATCTTCGTAGCCTGAGGGCTAAGACCAGTTTCATTCTTGAAGCCAGACATAAACAAGAAAATGGACCACTCCCTATCTATTTTCTATAACTCATGCAAAATGATCAATTTGACTAAGCCATGATGAAACAACGAGGTCTCACAGGCTTCCTTGTTTAATTGAACGTTGTCACACATTTTTCCTAGGCTACGAAACAAATAGAAAGACAAATCCAGAGATATCTTTCTAGTGAAATGAAGCAGAAGCTTGAAGTGATAAGAATACACCTTATGATACCTCCCCTCATAGGTGAAGTATCTCTGGATGCAGGTAAGTAAATTGGCATATGAATCTTTAACAAAGCTCCTGGGCACTGACTTGTTTAAGTCTGAATCAATGAATTTTGGCTTCTAGAATTCCTTGCAAGGAGTCATATCAAACTTGAAATTTTTAAACCACCTCTCCTGTCCTCCTGGAATTTTAGTGAACAGATATAACCTCTGGAGAGATTGGTAATTCAAGCACTCCAACTTTCGAATTCAATCCTATGAAATTTAAAGCAAATTCTCTAGTGACTTGCATATGACCTCCTTGAAGTTTTTCACAAAATCTCCAATAGCCAACCTATTTGAAGGCTCATTCAACTTCATTGTTGTTTAGGATAATATCTAAGCCTTCAGGTTCATTTCTCAGACACCTGGCTGACCTATGATCTTTCCTTTCTGTAGACACCTCCATGGAATTCCTGCAAAATTAAGATTGAAAAAGCTTTCACCGTCTTAATCTCAATCACTGCCTCGCTTGAAATGGATAAGAAAAGCTGCCTTGCTTGATCTTCAAAGAATTCTAATTGAACACCTATCAATTTTCTTCTCATGCATGAACCCAAACATAATCATAACTGAAAATACTTGGCTCCTTTTTGAAATTTGAAACTTGAGCGTACCAAGAAACCTAACGAACCTAATGATGAGAATGAGCGGTTGAATGTGATAGGCAATGTGTATGGACTGACAATTGATGATGTAAGATTAATGGATTCTGATAGATTTGATAGCTGGATGACATTTGACACAGATTTGCACGAATCCCTGATTTCGTAGCACAACTAGTGCAAATTCTAGATTTTGCGCTACGAAAACTCCTAGACTGGGTTTTGCGCTACGGAAACTCCTAGATAGTTTCGCAGCGCATGAGAGCCTTGAAACAAGTTTGACACATGGAACCTTGACACAAGTTTGACACATGGAATTTATGTATGATGTGGGACCAGTGATAGGCAGGAATAGAGTGTTGACCCTATTTGACCATACCAACAAGACTCTCTTCTAGATCTTATACTCTAAAACAACCATGGAAAAACTAGACCAAGACTAACATCAATCCTTTGGAAACAAATTGATGCTCAGAATTTAGAAAGTTCTTTTTAAGTGATAACTGGCAGTTCAGTGGAGTTGAACCCATGACCTTGCTCAAGAAAAACACACAACATTCCATTCTACCACTGCGTCATGACTTAACCTACAATGGTCACGACATATATTTAAAGTTTAATGCTATTGTGGTTTGGGGTTAGGAGGGAGCCAACACGTAGGCTAGCCCCCTCCCATGTGAACACACCAAACTTCGATGGTAACGACTAACGGTTAATCCATCCAACAGCCAGAAAACCATAACCATTCACAATTATGGCAACATGTGACCACACTATCACATAAACTGGAGTTTGGAGGTTACCACAAACCGTGACATTCAACGTCGACATGTGTCCACTACTAACCACTAGGCTAATGGTTAGTCTAGTTGCGTTGTATTAGTGCTAAGCATGATTAGTGCTTAATTAAACGCGCTTAACCACTAATTAAACTTGTAGTTAATTCGAAAGACTTTTGGCAGTCCCTCCTTTTTTAGCGGTAACTCCAATTTTAGTGGAGTTAACTGGAGTTCCTCCAGTTTTAGAGGAGGTTTACTAGGGAAAACAATTTTGACTATAACTAGAGTAAAATTTGACCAAATTGAGATCAGGAAAAGGTGTTCCTAGCTAATTTTGGCATTCATAGCACATTAAAGCAAGTTTTAGGAGTTGTAGAGCTTTGTAAATAGTACTTTTTCCATTATTGAGATAATACAGAGGCCCAAGCCATGGAAGCTAGACCAAGGAGATGTAGCCCAAGAGGGTGAACTCCTTCACCAAAACATTGTGTTAAGTGTTCATTTTGATGGTTTGTTGTACATTTGATTGTTGTTGTTCAAAACTTTAATTTTATGCTATTTTACTCATGAACTAAACATAAACTTGATAAAATTTACCTGTTTACATAAACAAACACCATAAGGGAGCCTATGCACATGAAGCAATTGACAAACATTTGTTTATAAATCTAACGTTGAAATTAGCACAACAAAACTAACATTCAACAACATATCAAGTATGTTGCCTTACATCTTCCTAACCAGCTCAATAATTTTCCTAATGGGTATGTAAAACACCTGCCAAGGTTTAATGGAGAAATTGGTTTGTCTATTGAAGATCATCTAGTTGCCTTCTTAGATTTTGTTGATAATATGAACATTGAACATGAAGATGTATATATGAGATTATGTGCTCAATATCTAGAGGGAAATGTTAGGATTTGGTTTAGACAACTGAGAGATGATTCAATTCATTCTTGGAATGAATTAACTACCATATTCAAGAATCAATGTGGTGTTAAGAAGGATTCAATTTACTATCTTACAAAATTTGAAGAACTAAAAAGAAACCATGGTGAACCAGTGGAAGATTTCATAAAAAGATTCAATAAACTTTATCATAAGATGCCACCTTACTGTAAACCACCAGTAGCAACAACAAAAGTTTGATTTTATAAAGCATTTGATGATGAATTTGCAGTCATGCTTAGGGAAAGGACATCCCATACCCTACAAGACATGCAAACAAACACTATAGAAGTTAAGGCTAATAGGTTAGCATCAGCTAAACTTAAAGCCAAGGCTGAAATAGATTAAAGGAAAATGAAGATCAACGAAGAAGGATCTTCCTCAAAAGCTAAAAATGATGACCAAAAGATAGATGATATCACATCATTACTTAGAAACCTTTAAAATACAATCTCAAAAATAGAAACTCAGCCTAGAACAATACAACAAACTGTTGCTAGACCTCAAACTCAATTTAGAAGAGACCCCCAAACTCAAATTTTGTCGAGACCAAATATTGATCAACAGATCCAACCCCCATTGATGATTGATGACCAACAACCAAAAGACATTGACATTTTTGAAGATATTAATAATCTGGATCATTCATCTTTACAAAATGCTATTGTTTCTCATCCTTTAATTCAGTCTTCTCAAGATCAAGAAGACTCTCAAATTTCAAAATATGAGGCCTTTTTTGAGTTTTTAATTGTATAATTAAATAGGATATATGATCTGAGACCTAGGTCAGGGCTTGGTAGACCTTCAAAATGTACCATTGTTAATGAACCTCAAATCAAATCCACCAAAACTCAAACAAAAACCATTCAACCATTGATCAAACAGCTGAAACAAATCTAATTGATAAAATTGTTTTAACCACTTTCAATGTTGAAAGAGAACTGGAAAGAGTTAAAATACCCATTCCCTTATCTGAATTTTCAAAGAATCCAGGGTATAAAAACTAAGTTTCTAAATTGATCCAGTCATCTAGGGTTGATGTTGAGGAGATGTGATAAGCCTTCAAGATGAAAAACCTTTAGTGGTATTTGGTCCTAGCTCAGACATGATTGATGAAAATGTACCACCCTTTTATGTGACTCTAAAAATTCATGATTTCTTGTTATTTAAATGCATGTTAGATTCCGTGGATTCCCATAATGTGATGCCAAAGGTTATCATGGACCAGTTTTAAATAGAGGTCACTAGAACTTATCATGATCTTTACACTTTTAACTCGAAGAAAGTACCTTGTCTTAGACTTATAAAAGATCTAGTGGTTACTTTATCTCAGATCCCTGTTAAGAGTGTGGTTTTAGACATTGTAGTCACTAACATTCCTCCCAAATTTGGCATGTTATTATCAAGATATTGTTGTGCCAAACTAGGAGGAAGCCTTCAAATGGACATGTCTTATGCCATTATTCCTGTATATGGGGGTGAGCATCTCAGATTATATAGAGAGGTAAGATTCATGAATACTGTTTGGAAATATGATCAAGCTAGGAATCATCCTATTTATGCAGTAGATCAAGACTTTGGATGTTTTGAATTATCAACAAATAATTCACAAAACACTCAGCTTACTATTGAGAACATTGTTGACAAGCCTAAAACTATCAACACTCATATTTGGAAATTGTGCTTTGATGGTTGTTGCTAAAAGTAAGGAGCAGAAGCTGGAATTGCATTAATTTCACCAGATAAAGAAAACATTACCGAGTCATATAAGCTTGAGTTCGATGTAACTAATAATTTAGCAAAGTATGAAGTTTTCTTGCTAGGATTGGAATTAACAAGAAGTCTTAAGGTACAAAATTTAAGTGTATTCATTGATTTTGAACTTATTGTCAGACAAGGAATCTTTGTCAAACTAAGAAACCTAGACTTAGATCTTAGAGGAATGAAATTTTGGATTCAATAGAAAATTTCTTTTCAACATTCAATGTCACTTCTATTCCTAGATATCAAAACACTCATGCAAATTCGCTAGTTGTTTATGCTAGTTCTTTTAAAGTTCCTAATAAAATGCTTGTCCAATATCAAATTCAAGTTAAATATAGACCATATATTCCTAACGATCTTAAACATTGGCAAATATTTGATGATGACGAGCAGTTAAAATCATTTTCGCGAGTTATTGATGAGTTTTCAACCCTGCAATTCAAGGAAGAACGACTTGATAATCATGAAGTTTACAACAAAAATCAAACACCACAATTTGACTCAAAAATTGTAGATCATATCGTTATTCAATTATCTAACAATTTTATTCCAAAAGGGTTAGTCCCTCTTGAGAAGCTCTTTGATTATAATGATGTTCCCAAAAATCCATTATCGAATTCACCTGAGGAAAATATTGAAATTTGTAACATTGGAAGTTCTGAAGAAATAAAAAATGTTAAAATTTTTGCATCCTTGTCATTGGAAACTAGAGACAAATATTTATCCCTCCTTAAAGCCTACAAAGATATTTTTGCCTGATCTTATAATGAAATAAAGACATATGATACATCTCTCATTGAACATAAAATTCCATTAAAACCAGAGGCTAAACCTTTTAAGCAAAAATTGAGGAGAATTAATCATGTCCTCCTTCCTGTTATTGAAAAAGAACTTTAAAATCTACTTGATGCTAAACTTATAGTTCCATTGAGATATTCTGATTGGGTAGCTAATTTAGTTCCAGCGAGAAAAAAGAATGGTGAAATTAGACTATGTGTGGATTTTAGGAATTTGAATAAATCATCTTTGGAAGATAATTATCCATTACCGAAGATGGATCAATTACTTCAGAATGTTTCAGGAGCTAATAGAAGTTCTATGTTAGATTGTCTTTTTGGATATAATCAGATTATGGTTAATATAGAGGATAGAGAAAAGATTGCATTCACAATTCCTTGGGGCACATTCATGCATGCTTGGATGCCTTTTGGGTTAACTAACGTTGGAGCTACCTTTCAACGAGCTATGGACTTAGAATTTGTGGGTAAGACAAACAAATTTGTTGTTATTTATCTTGATGATTAACTATTTTTTCCAATTCTGACCAAAATCATTTAAAGCATCTAAGAAAGGTTTTTGACAGGTGTAGAAGGTTTGGGATTTCCCTTAATCCCAAAAAGTCTTTGTTTGCACTCCAAGAAGGAAAATTTCTTGGCCATATCATTTCTAAGGAAGGAGTATTCTTTGATCCTAAAATAGTTTCAACTATACAACCATTTTCATTACCAAGGAACAAGAAGGAAATTTAGGCTTTCCTTGGGAAAATAATTTTTTTTAAGAAGGTTTATTCCTAATTATGTTGAAATAGTTAAGGATATCACTGATATGCTGAGAAAGAATCATGAAGTTAAATGGATCATTCTTGTAAGGTATGCATTTGATCAGATTAAAAAGGCTATTGCAGAAGCTCCCATTTTAGCCAGCTCCGATTACTCTGAACCATTTAGTATCTTTTATTTTGCCTCCGAAACTACCTTAATTGTTGTTCTTTTGCAAAATAATAAAGATGGAGATGACCAACATATTGCCTGTTTTAGTAAAGTCATGAGAGATGTTGAGCTAAAGTATATGACAATATTGCACATGAAAAGCATTCCTTTATAGTGTTTTTAATGTACATATCTCTTCGTAGTTTCATTTATGTGTTGTGTTCATTCATTGAACTACTTCAAAGGTGAATAGCTAAATATTGTAGCATAAATCGTAGCTCTTATGCATCGTAACCATATTGTTTTAGCAATCAAATAGCAAAAGCTAATGCTTATTATGATCCTTTAAAAGAAATAAGTTATGATTGGAATATAATGAACTAACTTTACTTTCCATTATGCTTTTTAATATTTTGCGTATGGCAGCATGCCATTATATGCTTTATGTTGCTTGCATGTATGTTTATTTCTTCTTCTATATCTATAGTTTTTTAGGGTCTATTTAGCTCGAAATGTTTTCCCTGTCACAATGATTTCCTCTCCATGTGATACGAACTTAAACAGGAACGCAACAACTTACAAATATAATCATGAACATAGAGATGCAGCAGAAAAACACTTCATTTCATTAAAATAAAAATACTAAACTATGCTTACAAACATAATGGAAATAAGATCATTCGGGTGATGGTAACTTATCTTTCAGAAGAGATGTGGTAGCTACGTGCCTTTAAATTGTGGTACAATGAGGCTCAAGGGCCTATTTATTATTGGAAAACATGAGAGAACCCTAAATAACCAAAACCCTAACCCCGGGAGATGTAACACCAAGAGTTTGTGGGCCCTGTTGGGGTTAGTTGGGCAGCTAACTTCCCAGGGTCATAACTTGCTCACATTATCTCTTTTTGGTGCGTATGATACTTTGTACGAAAGGTCTCTCTGAGTACTATAGGTTTTTCCATATGCCCTACCTATCAATATGGACCTATCACGGACCCCAAAAAAATGTCATTTAGGGGGTCAAAACTGCTTTGAACGTTTAGGACCCGAAAAACTGCTAAAAATAGTAAACATGGAAATGAACAAGGAAACATATGAAACTAAATGGGGGTTCGAGGTGGAATAGGTGGGTGGCCACCAATATCCACTTGGATCATTCCTCCCCCTTAGGAAGTAATGTTCCCCATTCTGTGCAGATCCTCTATGAGGTGAGGAAATTTATGTTGAACCTAGTCCTTTGTGAACCACTTGCCTTGCTGAAGGAGTTAGCCTGCTTTGACAACTCGATATAGTTGTATCTACTGATGGTGAGTTTTATATGATCTGATCAGTTGTGGCCTATTCCATGCAGTCTGGGTTGAGCTCTGTTGGTGTGAGTTGTTTTGTAATGTCACATGTGTCCAACAATGGTGGAAAGTATGGCCAACGGTGATCTACATTGAACACAGGGTGCAGACCAAGGAATGGTGGGATTTTGACCTCGAAGGCATTGTCACTGACAACCTTGGTGATGATGTATGGCCCATATCGAAGCTGCGAAGCTTGTGGTGGGGTCCAACAAGGCATTCCTTTTGCAAATGTAGGCAAACTTTGTCACCGACCTGGAACTTATGCGACACTCGATGTTGATCATGGCGTTGCTTGTTCTTAGCATCAGCTTTGTCCAATATATCATGGACCTACTGGTGTATGTGTTGAATGCACTCAATGAAGCTATTGGCCCATTAGGCTTCGGACTAAACGTGAGCCGAATCTACCTGAGTGGCTGCAAATGGTATGGCCACATCAATGGGGCATAATGGCTGAAATCCCAACCCTACCTAAAAGGGGTTGTGGCCTATTAAGGTGTGGATAGCTTTGTTGTAGTTGTGTTGGACATAGGGGAGACTTTCATCCCACATGCATGGATTCTTCAAGTTGTACATGCACAGAATGTGTACGATCATCCTGTTGACAACCTATGTTTGGCCATCAGTTTGTGGATGGAAAGCCATGGAATTAGTAAGTTTTGTATCCAACATCGACCAGAGACTTGACCAAAATGCAATCAAAAATCTTTTGTCCTGATCTGAGACAATGGACTGTGGGATCCTAAAGTGTACCCATACTCGCTCAAAGAAGAGTTTAGCCGTGGCCTCTGTTGTGATACTTTTCTTGCAGGGCGTCATGATAGTCATCTTGAGAATCTGTCAACAACCATGAAAATGCAATCGTTGTAGTGCTTAGTAGAAGGAAGGCCTGACATGTAATCCATGGACACAGATTCCCAAGGTCGCCTAGGTGTAGGTAGAGGAGTATACATGCCTTGCTTCTTGATGGTTGGTTTGGAAATGGCACAAGCGGTGCAGGATCTAATGTACTTCCCAACAGCCTGACGAAGTTTCAGCCAACAAAAATACTTCTACAATACCGCCACTATTTTCTCTAATCCGAAATGTCCAACAACCTGACTGTAGTTCGCCTTCCAGATCATCTTGGCACACTCACTTGAAGGAAAACATATGTGGCCAAGGTGGCATAACAATGCATCCTGAAGGTGAAAAATTGGAACTTTCTTCCCTTCCAGGAGTGTCTGGTATATGCTATTGAATTCTAGATCGCTCTTGTAAAGATGTGGCCACCTCGATGTCTCGTTCCCATAGGAGTTGAGCATAGTGATCAACAACATGACTGGTGGTTGGCTGAGGCAATCAAAAACATTATTGGTGCTGCCCTTCTTATACTTAATGTTCAAATGGAACTGTTGCAATAGGAGGACCATTTTTTATGGTGATTTTTTTGCAACTTCCCTTGTGTCTGTATGAACTATAGAGGTCGATGATTTGTGTGGATGATTGTTTCCTTCCCTAGGATGTAATGCTTCCATTAACGGTAGGCCTGCACAATGGAATACATTTCTTTGTCATAAGTGGGGTACTTTTAGACTGTGTCTGAAAGTGTCTCACAGTGGTAAGCCATTAGATGCTCATGCTGAGTAAGAACTGTAGCAATACCATAGTCGGAGGCATATGTCTCAATCTCAAATGGTTGTTGCAGGTCTAATAATGTGAGCACTAATGCAAAATAGAGGTGATTCTTCAAATCGGAGAACGCTTTTTGTTGTGTTTCCGACCAAAAAAACTTTTCTTTCACTTCACCCTTAGTGACTTGACTTAAAGGTCAAGTGATATGAGAGAACCCCAACATGAACCTACAGTAGAAATTGGCAAGACCCAAATAGCTACGAAGCTTTGTTAGAGTCATTAGGGTTGACCAATCCCAAATGAGTTGTATCTTGGAAGGTGCATTTCTCTAAGTTAGCACCCAGCTTATGTTGGCGCAGGGCTTGAAAGACCTATCAAATATGGTGGAGGTGATCTTCCCAACTCTGGTTGAAGATCAAGATGTCATCTAAATACACCACCACAAATTCATTAGTGAAGGGTCACAAGATGTCATCCATCAGTCTCATGAAGGTTGAAGGGGCATTCATCAATATGAACAACATGACCAACCATTAGAAAAGGCCCTCCTTTGATTTGAAGGAAATATTCAAAACATCAAAGGGTTTGATAAGCACCTGGCGATAGCCTGACTTCAAGTCAATCTTGTTGAAATATTTGGCCCCCTTGAGCTAGTCCAGAAGGTCATCAATCCATAACATTGGGTACCTATTCCGAATAGTGATTTTGTTCAGTGCCTGATAGTCAATACAAAGCCTCCAAGTCCCATCCTTCTTTCATACCAATATAATTGGGGGCCCACAAGGTGATGATATTGGCCTGATGTGCCCTTTCTGCTATAGTTCCTGAATGTGCTGCTTGATCTCATCATTCTCCAGGACAGAGCATCGATAAATCAGTCCATTGGGCAGTCGCGCACCCGGGGTTAGATCGATGGAGTGCTTGACCTGACAGTGTGGAGGTACCCCTGTGGGTGAGGCAAAAATATCCCTGTACTCCTCCATGACCTTGTCCATCTGCTGTTGTTATGCATCAGAGCCCTACCTAGAAGCTGTGGCCACAACCTTCTTGTTGTGGGGGCGAATCATAAGGGAAAAAACATTTCTAGTTTGGGAAATGATCTTACTTCATTCCTTTGCAGTGATTAAAGAGATGGTGGTAGGCAGGGCTACCTCTGGTATCCTATACCACTTATTAGCCAAAGTAATAATCACAAAGCGAGGTATAAACTCATATACAACATGTCTCTTCCACAAATATATTTGTCCTAACAATACATCACAAACTTCAAGAGGAGTAACGTCACACAGTACCTCATACGTAAAGGGCTTGATGTTGTAGGGAAGGCAGCACTGCTAGCTGACACGAAGATCTCATCCTTGGTGAAGCCACCCAATGGTGTATGGTTGTGGATGTGCTATAGTATTTAGGCCCAACTGCTTCATGACCTCTACTGAAATGAGGTTTTTTTGGCTCCCGCAATCGACAATGAATTGTAGTGGAGAACCCTTCACCCAAATCTATGAGTGGAAGAGGCGTTCCCCCTTCTCTAGGTCTCCAGGCTAAATATTATAGATCTTGGTGGTGCCCACAGTGGCAATGGGCTTTGCATCAATGATCTTATTCCCTTTGTCAGTTGCCTTATCGAGTTCTAATTCAGATTTAGAACCTGTGTCTGATTCAGAAGCCTTCGGCTCGGGCACCAATGACTGCCTGGCCTAACACTCACTTGTATTGTGAGTGGAGCTCTTATGGAACTCACACCATTTTCCCATGCCCTTCTTCGTCTTCGGGGTGTTGTTCTTTGATTGTGGCTTCGGTGGGTTGTCTTGGGTAGCGCCACCTTGGCTTGGTCCTCTTTCCTATGGTTTGGGAGTGCCTTTTCCTTGCTTTGGATTCATAGATCCAAAGTCTCACTTCTTCTATTTAAACTTCTACTCAATCTTAATAATGTATAGATATGTCGTGCCAAGTGAGGAAATGTCCAGGAACTCCATCTCATCCTGGATTTACTTGTGTAGACGTCTGTGGTACTTGAGCACCAAATGTTGCTTAGTGTCATTGATACCCAGGTTCGTGTGAAGGGTATGGAAAGTATTTTTGAACTCTGGCACATATTGGTCCCTTCCCTACCATAGCATGGTCCACTTTATGTATTTGTCTTCATAGATCCTAACATCGTAATATTATTCCTTGATGGTGTCTCGGAAAGAATTCCAAGTGGGTGCAGCTGAAAACAACGAGTGTTCACTCACATCCTTTTGTTCACAGTAGGTTTCCCACCAATCCTTGACATGTGGGGTGGCTTTAAGAAGTGAAAAAGTAATATTTTCCTGATTGGAAAAGTCATGAATTGAAAAATATCCTTCGAATAGATTTAACTGTTTATCTATGGCGTCTGCATCTATCATCCCTTTGAATATGGGAATATCGAAGTTAACTTGTGCCTTAAAAGGAGTGGTGCCTCCACAGTGGCTACTGGATGAAGATGCATCGCTTGTGGGTAGTCGTCAAAGGATATGGGAAAAGTTATCCATCATCGCATCCCTGTGTCACTCGAGGGATTCCTTGAGAAACATTTTGAAAGGATCTCCTGCTCCCTCATCTTTCTTTTCTTCTACAATAGGAGGTCTTCAGGTTTTGCGAGACTAATCTTTCAATGGTTCAACTAGATCAAGCCCTAACTACTTATACCCTAACCTCATTGGGGACATGCAAAGAAAAAAATAGAAATAACAGACTGCTCTCATACCACTGATCCAAACTTAAATAGGAACACAACAACTTATAGATATAATCATAAACACAGAGATGTAGCAGAAAAACACTCCATTTCATTAATAGAAAAATACTGAACTATGCTTACAAAGAGAATGAAAATAAGATAGCTTGGGCGATGGTAGCTTATCTCTGCGAAGAGATGTGGCAGCCACATGCCTTTGAACTGTGTGACAATGAGGCTCAAGGGCCTATTTATTATTGGAAAACATGATAAAACCCTAAAAAACCATAACCATAACCCAAGGAGATGTAACACCAAGAGTTTGTGGGACCCGTTGGGGTTAGTTGGGAAGGAAACTTCCCAGCGTCATAACTTGGTCATGTTATCTCCGTTTGGTGTGTACGATACCTTGTTGGAAAGGTCTCTCTAAGTATTACAGGTTTCGATGTAGGACTCTACCTATGGCTAGTGGCTTGTCACGGACAAAAAAAAAAAAAAAAAAAAAACTATTTAGGGGATTAGAACTGCTTTGGAAGTTCAAGACTCGAAAAATTGCTAAAAATAGTAAATGTTGAAATGAACAAGGAAATAGATGAAACTAGCTGGGGGGTCTAGGTGGAATAGGCGGGTGGCCACCAATATCCACCTAGATCACCATGTTAACACTAGAATGACTTATGCACTTGCTTCCATGTTTTATCTCCTCTTTCACATGCCCATGTTTTTGATAATATACCATATAATTCATGTGCAAGATATAGCCTCTTCACCTACACGAAATGACTTACTTTTAATTTTTCTTTATGCTTTCTTGCACATCCACAATATCTCTAGCTCAAAAGTCATACAAACTTTCAAAATGACTTCTCCTCTTCTTACATATTAGATTTTTCCCGAAACTCAAAATTAAACAAATTAATTTATTAAAAATTTTAGAAATTATATTTCAGTAATTTTTTTTAAATAATAGAGAATATACGTATTAATAAAAGTTGTATTGAAAGTTCAAAGGAAGATGTACATATAAAAAATATTCTAAAGAGTTGTGTATCATGATATAAAGCTTACTAATTCCACCTATTTTCATCTTCATAATTCATTATAAAGCTTGTACTATTTTCATACAATTTAACTAATACAAAATTTACCAAAAAGATTATATGAGAATTTCTTGTAATTGTGAAATCATGTGGAATGTGCCTCTACAACATCATGAGCCTTTTGTAACCTACTCATTCATTACAAAAGAGATAAGCTTAACAAAACACAGATGGTAATAAATTGTGTTGGTTGTACTTGAAGGCAAAGAGGCATATAACAAACTTGTAGAGGGTCGAATCTTCACATGCCCTTGTACCATTTTCTCTGGGGAATACATCCAAGCTCAGATTTCCTTTTAGCTCTAGTAAACATTCTTCAACATTCATGAAACCCCACTTTAATTCCTTTATTTCTAACTCGCGGTGACTAAGGGAACTACCATTGGCTTGTAGCTCCCCATATTCCATGAGTATTTGAAGCTCACATGCAACAATGTGGAAGACAAAGAGAAGAGAAACCAGAAATATAGATTGAGAGGAAAAATCTAGCCTAAGACATTTCCGAATGGTAGAAACAATTGTTGAAGGACAAGGAAGCTTGCCTGCTACATATTAGAATGAAGTACTTTCATAATTATTCACACAATTATCACACTAGTGAAGTGTGGAAGATGATAAATTGGATAATAATCTTGAGCAAAGCCAAATATGAACATCATATGTCAAGGTGGTGGTATTATAATCTCTATTAATGCTACTTGTTAAGTGATGATTGTAATAGGTATTTCATGGATCCATTGTGACCTTACACTCCTCTTGAAATATTGATTAAGGGATGTTACACATATGTTGGCATTGATGTTAACTACAATGTCATTGATGTCAAAGTCCAACAACATGGGAAATTGTTGAATGTGATTTGGCATTGTGAATAGCATGTTGTCAAAGTTACAGTTTGCATAACATAACTTTGAAGAAATTTATTCTCTAGCTACCTAGTTCAAATGATAATGAAATTTGTATGGTAATAGCCTATTCTGATACCTTTCCAATGGTATATGACACTTCTCCTAACACCATAGGAATCAAGAGGAAAATGAAGTTGAAGTGAAGAAGTTAAAGTAAGGTTCCACCTAGTCAGAGTTCCATCTTATAGCTAAGTTCAGGCCATTCAAGGATGTGTTGAGACCTCTAGGCTCTTTTCCACACATCACATTGGGTTAATAGTTAAATATCAAATACATATGGATAAGTTGTTTGCATTTGAGCATTCAAGCCTCTAGGAGTGCAATAGGGAAATAGTTAAGAAATCATTTGGATTTAGAATTCCCTACCTTAACCAAGTAGTGGACCTTAGCTAACATGTAAGTATAAGTGGGATGGCAAGTGGCTGAGGATGTCGACGTGGTAGTTGGAGGTGATGACACATGGCACTCATTTTCTACACTTTTAGGTGCCCAATTGGACAAGTGGCAGATGATGTGTGGTAGGTACTTGGACACGTGGTAGTAGCAAAGAATGACATGTGGCATTGTGGCGACTTGAAAAATGATGTGGTAGTGACATGGCAAGAGAACCACATGGAAAGTTTTGATTAGTTCTCAAAGTTTTGATGTGGCAACTCCTAAAGCCTTGGGATTCACACTAAGGATCTGTTTGGCAGAGTTTTTCCTTTCTATTTAAAATTTTCCTAAAGCAGACCCTTACCATCATCTAGTGTTACGCTGAGTAATCCGGGCATCTAGTGGCCCTGTGTAAACAATGCTTGCTGCTAACAATAATACCAAAATATAGATTCAACTGCGAAGGCGGATTGGTCAATTTTCTATGGTCATGGTCTAGTGTAGAATTCATTGAAATGTATTTGGCCTATGGTTCATCTAGGCCTCAAGCAGATGTGTCACTTAAGGAAGAACCAAATTCCTAGATATCATGAGATCATACTTTAAGATTGTGGTCTTGTCAAGTGGTCCCTGCACTCACTCATATGGGATAACATTGAAGCCCCTAGAGCTAGAGTTAAAAGCAATCCTTGTAAATGGAAATCTGAATATACATTAATCCATTGCATGCAAGTGGACCTCGATTCAGATTTTTTAGAATGCATATTTAACTGGGGTCATATTGTGTGGTTTTGTGAAACTAAAGTTAAGCCCTCGAGGAGCCAAGGGTCCATTAGTTTATGCCTTATATGGGTCCTTTAGACCAAATTTCTAGCCGAGAAGCAAAATGAATATTCCAAGTTTTCTAGATCATCCTCCATGGTTTATCAACCCTACTAGGATTCCTTTATCCCAATGTAATATATATAAGCTAGAGAAGTTTAGAAGTTGTGTGAATTTTGGTCAATTGGTACTATATCAATTTTGTTGTGTGAAGTGTGAAATAAGTATGGGAAATGAAGTCTATGGAAGATGTGTGAAGTTGTTCAATTTGGGTGCAATTAATACTATGAAATTTGAGTTTTTTTACGAAACGATCATTTGTGCAATTGATGTGTTTATGATATGCTAAGAGTGAGAAGGAACATAGAAGATAAATGAAGCTTTGAGTGATCAAGAAGGGAAGAAGTGTGATAATGAAGTCTATATGACTAAGGAAGGGTTTGGGGATGAGGTCTAAACATACAAACTAATATTGTATGCAGAATTGAAAGATATAGAAGAGGCAGTGACAAATAAAACATGGGAGCAACATACAAGAATTGTGATAATATAGAGCTGAAGACATAAAAAGAAGGATCCAATAAAGCATTTAAGGTTGGTGTTTGCATTTCTCAAGGGATTGGTGTCTCCTTTTAGTTGGTGCCAATAAAACATTTCAAGGAGTTGGTGCCTACAAGATCACTCAATAATAATAATAATAAAAGTTATATATATATATATATATATATTATATATATATATATATATATATATAAGTGTTTTGATTGATTAAGATTGATCATTGTACTTATTACCCCTCACCCTTTCCAATGAGGAGAAACATAAAATGAGTTGTTAATCAATAAACATCCTTTTTGTCTTAGCTCAACCACATAGTTAACTTGTAGATTTACCAAACAATTGGTTTACCTTCTTACATGGAACCATTCCACTTTACAATTAATGCTTATTGAGAATATTATCTTTTCCATAATTGTTTTAGGTCGAAAATCCTTAACTTTTAATCCTTTGATCATGTGTCTTATAATAAGTAGTCTCTAATAATTATTAGGGCAAAAGAAGAGAATGACTATTTCGTGCATAGATTTCATTCCTGATAACTTTCCAAATTTGCATATGTACTTGCATTTTAGAGTTCTTTCCACATACTTGCCTAACTTAAAATTATTTTAATATGTATGGAACATCTTATTTTATTTTTTATAGCTTCAATTAACATTTTCTATGTTATCATTTCAGCATCTATTTG
Source organism: Pinus taeda (assembly GCA_000404065.3). Classification (NCBI taxonomy): domain Eukaryota; kingdom Viridiplantae; phylum Streptophyta; class Pinopsida; order Pinales; family Pinaceae; genus Pinus; species Pinus taeda. Next base: position 89,528 of record APFE030825920.1, on the reverse strand, counting down.
TAGAATAAACATGTTCAAACATGAAGGAATCCTATGTTTGTACCATCGCTCTTTTATGTAACTTTAATACTGAAAAGTGGCAAATAAGTTAGAAATGTCAGTGAACAAGATAAGAGAGAACATGATAGTGTAAGAGCTAGTGTCATTGCACAGTCTCCTAATAAGTCATAATGCCTCTTCAGTGTAACTTAGGTGAGGTGAGATATGGGTTAAAATATGACATTTTAATAATGTAGAAGCCACCAACAAAATCTTCCATCGGTAAAGATATGCTACAACTATTAGCTTGATGTGAAGGCTCATGACTTTTAGAAAAGATAAGAGTTAAAGTTGGCCCTTGAGTTGTCAAAAAATATATAAATGTATCAGAGTTTTCAAAGGTATTATGTATTATTGTTCCCCAACGATGGGCTTGTCATGGTAGTGATGTTTTAGACGCCTCTTCTCAAAACTTTTACTTGGCATAATATTTATATTTATAAAATTATCAACTTTTAACTCTTTCCTTTTGCTCTCCGACTCTACCGACCAAAAACAGAAGGTAGGTATATATATATATATATTATATATATATATTTTCAAAATATACACCCCTCGGAAATTACGAACACCGTGGGAAATGGAGCCTTGTCGGCCATCCACGAGCCGTTGTTCATACTGGAGGGGACCATTCTGCGATTTGCAAGCGACATTCAGCCAGTATATTTCGTTCGCGCCAAAAATAAATGGCGGGAAAAAAGAACGAATAACAGTACAAACTCCCGCCAAGTGTTCTGAGGTCTGACTTACCTTTTCTTCCACGCGTACCATCTGGAAGCCAATGAATATGACGTGTCCCGACAACTCCTGCCCGTCCGACAGCTCATCTTGCATTCAGTAATATGAAGTGAGGGTCAACACTTATATTTCCAATGAAGATTTTGGCAATGACGTGGCAACCACTTGCCATCTAAACGTTAGGTCATATCAGGAAATCCGCTCCCTTATCTTGTGGGCCGAGTCTCGATACCGAAAAGCAATTTGATAGGCGTATGGACAGAGTCACATGGTGGCTGACCATTCTCGGTTACCTATGGATCCCCATATCTAATCTTATATGGAATATTTTGGGAACTGAGTTTTGAAAAGATTTTCCTTGGGTTTCAAACGTTAGGTTCGGTTAAATTTGGGGGCCGAGTCATGTCTCAATGTATTTTGATTTGTGACCCTCTTCAATTTGATATTTAAGGGTGTCCAATGTGGTCGAAATTCCGAAAGGTTAGAATGTCCTTTCCTAATAAAACAAATGTGCATAGGGGCACCACATGTGAAAGTAAAAAGTTAATAAAGTTAAAATTTGTTTGCAGATCGAGAACAAGAAGAATGAATGTTAATATAAATGCCTTTGGGTAAGGCAGTTGCATATGCATCTTTTTTCTACTATCTCCTTTTGGGTATCGTTGTTATTATAAAGATATACAATTGACCCCAAAAATTTACATGTTGCAAGTTTCAATAGAGAACAATGCTGGCCAACACCAAAGGAGTTGTTTATAATGCGATTTTTTGGAGATTTCCGTGACGGAATCCGGCGGAAGAAATTGAGGTTAAATCTTGATTTGTTGCAATTAAAATGGTTTTTTAACTGCATATTTGGATTTAGCACCCTGAAAAACCCCTGGGAGGCTTTGATTGTGCAGAAACTAGCTATCAAACTTGCGATTCGAATAAATTGCTGCCGGATTTTAACCAGAAAAACCCACCGGAAAAGCTTTCAAAAAGTCGCGTTATAGACTGTCCCAACACCAAATGGTCTAGGAATTATCACTATATCGTGTAAGAGTTATTTGTTACTAGATGGAATAATACTAGGTTAAAGTGATTCATGGGTTTAAAAAAAAAAATTATAGCTATTAATGGGATGAGTTATTAATATAGGTTTTTGGATTTTTTTTCAAGGCAATAAAAAATAATTAGTTTAGATTTATCTTAATTTTGAATTTATCAAGTACTAAGAGAGATCAACTATTAGCTCCATTGAGATTGAGATGCAAATTTTAAAAGAGATTTGATCTCTCTTAGCACTTGGTAGATTTAAATTGAAGATGGATTTAGCTTAATTTAATTATTATTTATAATTAATTATAATCATAAGTACAAATATAATTGTTGATTTTATGTTTTTATTTTATGTTATTTTATTTTTATGTAATTTGAATAAAATTGTTTTATTTATATTATAACCGGCCTACATCCATCTTAACCCCAGATCTATCAAGCATCGAGAGGGATCAAATCTCTCGAGGTACAAACCTTTTTTTCAAGTGTAAAACTTGAGGAAATGTTTGTACCTTGAGAGATTTGATTTCTCTCGACGTTTGCTAGATTTGGGGTTAAGATGGATCTAGGCTTTATCTCTCCCTCCCTCTCTCCTTGTCTTTGTATCTCATGTGCCCAAACACATGCACACATACACACACTCTCTCTCCATATATATCTATCTTAGCCTCCCTGCCTCTCTCTGATTATCTCTTCTTCCCTCTCTCCCCCACCAATTTATATCTCTATCTCCCTTCATCTCTTATTTTTTAACTCTTTATCTCACCCCCCAAACAAATGCTCTCTCTTCATATCTACTTATCTCTCACCCTCTCTCCATATCTATCTATCTCTCCCCCCTTCTATCTCTCTCTCTCTCTCTCTCTTTGCTCGTCCCCTCCTCTCCCTCTCTCCCATCTCTCCTTGTCACCCTCTTTTCTCTCTCTTCTCTCTTTCCTTTCTCCCCCTTCTCTCCTTCTCTCTCTGCACCCTCTTCTCTCTCTTTCCCATTTATCTCTTTATGGTCATTTTTTCCCTTCCCTCTCCCCCCTTTAACTCCACCCCCCCCCACCTTCCCCTTCTCCTTCTCTCCTCAAGTCTTCTCTCTTACTTCCTTCTCTCCCTTTCTCCCCCCCCTCCCTCTATTACCCCGCATCTTCTCTCTCTCTCTCTCTCCTTTAAACTTTGTCACTATCTCCCTCCCTATCTCCTTCTCTCTCTCCCCTTCTTTCCCCGCTCCCTCTCTATGCCTACCCTCGTCTCGCTTTCCCTCCTCTCCTTCTTTCTCTCTTCCCCCTTCCCTCATCTCTCACTCACTGTCTCTCCATCTCTCCCTTGTCACTCCCTCTCTCTCTCTACATCTTTGTTCTCCCCCCCTCTCTCTCCCTCCATATCTCCTTCCCTCTCTTCTTTCCTTTCTCTCCCTTTCTCTCCCACCTCCCTATGTATCTTCCCCCTACCACTCCCTCATTCTCTCTCCCTCTCTCTACCCGACTCTCACTCCATCTCTCCCTTGTCACTCCCTCTCCCTCCCCCTCAAACTCCATCTCTCCCTCCCCTCCTCTCTCTCTTCATTCCTCTCTCTTCCTCTCTCTCACACCCCTCTCTCTCTTTCTCTCCACCATCCAACTTTGTCACTATCTCCCTCCCTCTCTCTTTCCCTCTTCCACACCCCCCCCCTCTCCATCCATATGATTGTGAATTGTCACTCTATGTAATCAATGATGTATGCAAGGTCTAATATATTTTACATTTTAATTTTTGATGGTGAAATGAGTTATGGTTATTGGTCATGTGGTATTGATAACTCATGGTATTGACCCATTGTATTGTGAAAAAACTTATTTACAAGTTAATATATCCATTGTAAAGTGGGGGTGAATATCCATGGTTAAGAGTATTGTTATATTGCAAATTTATTGTAAGTATTAAGTTTTTATGTGCTTATTAATTAAATTTAAATATGGTTATGGAGTCATTATTAGTCCCTGCAAGGAAGGACTCTAACAATCGATTTGTCTATTGATCACTATTAGTTTAGCATTGACCAATGCAAATTATAATGTTTATCTTTGAAAAATAAATATTTGTTTTCAATATTATTAAAAAACTATTTTTCAAACATTTGATTGGACCATAACTTGAAAGTCTTATTGTAGCCTTTGCACAATATAATGCCATGTGAATAACAATATTACATAATATATGCCATAATTTATGGATATGGTTGCAATATTGATGCATGATTTTTAGATATTTGTGTAGTGATTGTTTTTTCTTAAACTTTGCAGAAAACCATCCAAGAATTACTTCCACCATAATTTAAGCCAAGTCTTTACATAAAAAATAGATAGGAATAAAATGTAAATGAATATACTGCCAAAGGAGGACGATAGGATGCTTTTTCTATTAATAACTATCAATTTAGAATTGACCAATATAAGTTAGAATTATTTACTCAATTTTTCCTAGAGCATAATTTCTAATTTTTGTTAGAGGGACTACGCTTCCCTACAAAATAAAATTACAATATAACAAATTGAATTTTTTCATTAAATGTTTACACTCATTTTTGGACACTACAACATCACCATTATACTAGGCTCTATATTACTTTTAATTTTTTATTATTTTTTATTTGAGCTTAAATATAAATATAAAATGTTAAATGTCTATGTTTGCAAACATTTATGACTACACATTTTCTATATTGATAAGCACATATAATATTTATGATAATAATTAAAGGTTAAAAGTAATACAGAAGGAGATGTTGTAGTTTCCTTAAAAAAAATAAAATTCAAATTGTTATCATTATCATTTTGTTTTATTAATAAAATTAAGGATAACTTTTTAGATAAAAGAAAATCATATTATACATATCACATTAAAATATATTATTAATCTCTTTATTCTCAACTAATATATTATTAAGTTTGTCTAATTTATATATTATTTTCCTATTATATGGCATTTTATGTGTATAACGATTAGTATCCATAACTAACTGGGTGTTTTTATCAACTTTTCCGTGAGGATGAACCACATTAGATGGTTCAAAACATTAGTATGGATTACAAAAGTATGAAACCAAACAATAAATAACATATTGGTAGCTATAAGATAAGATCCATTTTACCTTATAAATTAAAATAATGATTTTGTAGCCAGATTTAAATTTAATTAATAAGCACATAAACAATTTAATACTTACAATAAACTTATAATATAACAATATTTTTAACTATCGATATTCATTCCCACTTTACCATAGATATTAGTAACTTGCAAATAGACTTTGTCACAATACCATGGGCAAAGATCATGGCTCATCAATACTACAAGCCCAAAAACCATAACTCATTTTACAATTGAAACATTTTAAAAATATTTTATTTGAATTTAATTTTATAACATTTTTTAATTAAATCTAAAAGCTAAAAGATTATAATTACTTTTGAGATAATATATAACCCCTCTATCACATTAAAATATATTAGATATAAATAATAGTTATACATTAAGATCCATTTTACCATATAAATTAAAATAACAATTTTGTAACCATACTTAAATTTCGTTCATAAGCACATAAAAACTTAATACTTACAATATAAAAAGGTTCTTAACCATGGTTATTCACCCGCATTTTACCATGGATATCATTACATTATAAATAGGCTTTGTTACAATACCATGGGCCAATGCCATGGCTCATGAATACCACATGCCAAAAAACCATCTCTCATTTCACACACACACAAATATTTAACTTCGCCTATTGGCGCTCTATAACCCAATATAGGGGTAGATCTCAAGGTAAATGTTTAACATTTAACGCATTTAACATAAATTAAAAATTAGTCGAATGTTTATCAGCCTAATTATAAATCCATCTAATTATTATTTATACACACAATATAAATTTAACATGGAAAGTAAAATGTAATTGGTATTATTAACTTTTAAATAGGCTTTTTTACAATACCATGGGCCAATACCTAGAAGAGAAAGATAGAGAGAGGGAGAGGAGAAAATCATAATACCATGGGCTAATACCATGACTTATCAATACCATATGCCCAAAAACCATAACTTATTTCAAAATCAAAATATTACAAATATATTATCTTAATTTAGTTTTATAATTTTTTTTTTAATTAAATCTAAAAGAGAAAAGGCTATAATTACTTTTGAGGTATATTTAACTAGTGTCGCACTTGTCGTAAAGGTTGTCCCACCGAAGGAAGTATGTTGTTAATGTGTTCCATATGATTTATGTTGTGTTGTAAGTGCTCTAAGTGTGTGATCAAGTCTTATCACTATTCGCATCAATTTCACTAATCCACTCTTAGCAAAATTTCACAAAATTCCCAACAACTTAGCCTCATTTGGCCTTCCTGAATAGGACACTGTGCATTTCCATCCATCAAGCTACAACCCTGCCTCTTGACACTACGCAATGCACAGTTCCTTCCTTCTAGGATTGTGCACTGCTCAGTTTTAATGCTCAAGCCCAAGCCTTGGCCTCCAAAATTGCACAATTCAACCCTCCAGCCTGGCCCAAACTGCACATTGCACATTCTCTGAGCTCAAGCCCAGACCATGAGCTCATGAAATGTGCAACTACATAATCACCAGGTTTTCTTTGCCTCCTAGAACTACACAGTTCATAGAAACAATTCAGAACATTACATCTTGACTCACTGAGCCTCAAAATTGCGCAATTTGCATACACAGTCTAACCTGAATTTCACATAGTGTAGTCTCAAGGCTGAAGCCTCATCCTTGAGCTCTTGAACTGTGCAATTATGTAATCACTTGGGTTCATCTATCTTCCAGAACTGCGCAATGGGAAAAATCAGTGTTTAATCCCTCACCTTGGCTCGTTGAGCTCCCCAACTACGCAATTTTTTTCTTAGTCCAATCCTGAACAATGGATTGCACAATCTCAATGCTCAAGAATGACCCTTGACTGCCTAAGCTCCACAATTTCAAAGTCACTGAGCCTCTCCCTCATCTTGCCACCTGGTTCTAGCTCAGTTAGTGGATTAACATGCAACATTTGAGACTACGAGTTTATCAGACTGATGTCGTCTTTTCATGAGTGGATTTCATATGTAGGAACTCTATCATGCTATGGAAAGATGATGAGGAAGGAGACGGAGGAGGAGGAGATGCTAGAAGACACCTAAGGAGTTGAGGAGATAAGATGATCATTAAACAAGAAGATGAAGGAACACTAAATTACAGAAGAAGACCAAAGATTAGGACCACATGAAGAATCCATCTGATTCACAACCATTTAGAGAGTAGATATGAAGAACAAAGAATATCTCTTATGGGGATGAAGCATTGGACACATCTCTTATTGAAGACAGAAAGAAAGAAGCAACACGAAGGAAGGCTTGGCACTGCGACATCATCATGCAATCCATGTCATTAGTTTCATGTCATGTCTTGTCACGAGTCATCATATACCACATGATTATTGTGGATTATGCAATTATCTATTCAAAATGGATTCTAAAGTGGAAGTCCAAAGGACACATTCAGAATATGAAGAGTCATGTAAATTCGAAAAGTCATAGGAAGTCAAATAGTCATGGGGGTAGTCAAAGGGTCCCAAGGAAGGTGAAGCATCACCTCTTGGTTATATATACACCCTTATGGTATGAGCAAAGGAATTTTCAACTTGGCTCCTCCCACAAGGCATTAGAGAGAAAAACTAGTTCTTTTGGGGAGTAAGAAGTGACTCCAATGCTCCACTATTGGAGCTAGTGGTGTTCATTGTATACATGTGTCCAAGAACTTTTACTTAATATATGAAACCTCATGGCCAAGACTTCCTCCATTCATGGACTATGAATATTTGTAAGACTATTTTGTGAACATTTGTAGTTCATGTTTTCTTTCACCTGTGCTAAATTAGTTGAACTATTTCGGTTATTTTAGTTCTTATCATTTTGAGAATGTGTTGTAATGGTTGTTATAACCATCACATCTTTATGGACTAATCCATTGTATGTTAGACCAATCTGAATGGAAATTCACCCATGGTGTTTAACCATGGTAATGCAAGTAAAGGCTATAAATAACTTACCCATGGTATTATCCACCCATGGTATTTTCCCACCCATGGTAATGTAACTAAAAAATTCTATAAATAACAAGCCCCTTTTTGTAAGAAGGTAGATTATCTAGCACAATGTAGTTGCAACCATCATTTTCTGATCTAATAGTAGTTAGTTCCTTATTTATTTTCTGGTTTGGGTTACTTTTGTGCTTTTGGTGGTGTGGAAATTACTCAAATCTTGAAGCCCCTAAGATCTAGATTAGTGGTATTAGAGCAGGTTATGAATCAATGGTAAACATGATTCTCATAACAAGTGTGTAATGGTTTTTGAAGGTTGTTTGTTTGAATTTTCAAAATTTATCGAGATGGGTTTGTTGGTCTAAGAGCTCAAATGCAAAATGGGAAAATCAATAAGAAATAGGCAATCCATTTGATTTTCTTCCTGCATTTATTGTTGGACGATGGAAGAAGTGTCCAAAAAGAATGATAAGGTCAAACTGGGGTTTATAAAGCACTTGGCTTCCTGCAACAAGAAGACTCGCGATAGAGCAATTGAGCTTCTCGTGAGATGGCTCGAAGCCTAAACTCACATTTCTGATCTCAATTTCAAGAAGTTATGGAAAGGCCTCTTTTAATGCATCTGGTAAGCCAACAAGCACGTAGTCCATGCCTAGCTCATTGTAAAAATCGTTTCTCTGATTTTAACCCTTGACTTTGCCCTTGCTCGGCACCACATCTTATCAGGAAAGTGTGAATTTGAATTCCTTGCAATAAAGGATTTTGAAACAAGCATCAAGAATTGGATTTTCCCCCTTTCTTTTCCCTAAAAAAAATAAAATTGGGGATAGGCAGCTAGGAGGCGTCGAGAATCCTTTGACCCCGCTTCAATTCTTAGCCATGGTAGAATCCATCGGACATAGTGACGACTTGAATCTCATGATTCAGCCATGCACCATGGAGTGACAACTAAGCTACAAAGAATAACAAAAACATGCCACCTGACCTTTGTGTGTCGAGTCCCTACTGAATAATGATGATTACCTCAACCTCAAGAAACGACGAAAGCGACGCCGACAACGCTGTTGTGCCTGATGCGTTGCAAGCCTCATCATGGTTTTGGCGCTGACGATGTTCAAGACAAAGGACACCATGACAAACATCAAATCCATGACGTTGGAGGGCTTGATATCCAACATTGATCTGGCCATAATGAAGTGCCAACTAAACATTACCCTGGTCACAGAAGTGTCGATTGAGAACCCCAAAAAGGGCTAGCCAACATTGGAGGAGGAAGAAGATAAAGATCGTAGGATTGAAAATAGTATCCAATGCCCATGGCGAATCGATATGAGTAGTGACTTAGGCTGCTTCCATAGCCTCAAGGCCCACTAAACTACTCAACGAATCATTGGACGAGAGTGTCAAGATATGGAGTGATGATGAATTGGAAGAAGAGGCCACCAACACTAGCCATTACCTAGGAGTGGTGGCAGTGGTCGCACACCTAAGAGCTCAATTTTCGCTTTCACCTCCCTCGATAGCTTTGTCACCGTCTTTGATGTCGACGTCAACACCACTGTTTCTATGCTCAAGTTGCCTCCTTCAAAATCTTGGAACATGTGGTTCCATCCCAAGGTAGTAATAATTGTTGGGTATATGTTATATTCTTTCAACGACTAGCCCCATGTACGGGGGGTTCACAGTGGGGTTTGAAGGTGGTGGTACCCTCCCCCTCTACAGGGTCCGGGGCAGTGCCCAAGGGAATTTTTTTTTTGGATGCTATTTTAGGTGGGCAAACCTACGTATGGTTTTGTGCATGGTTTGCACACATGGTTTTGGGCATGGTGATTCTCTTCCCATGGTATTTTTTAGATCCGCTCAAGGGAACTACAATTATGTTCTAATTCAGGGTTAATGGATTGGGGTCAATTTGGTAGTCCCAATTTTGAGATCAAGGGGAAAATCTTTGTGTATATTTGTTTTATGTTTTATGCTCTTGCCATTTTTTATTTTATGTTTTTTAGAATTCGTATGCAGGTAGTTTATGTACAGGGTTAAAACCTACAATAATGGTACTATTCATGGGATTCTTCACCATAGATAAGCTGGAACACGGAAGAGACAAAGGGTATTCATATTGTGGATGTTAGCAACCACGTTCCATTAGTGGATTATTTGGCATAAATAGCCACAATATGGTTGAGGTAGGGTGTCAAAGCACTTGAAAAAAATATGAATTCGAGCAGAAATCCAGCTGAATTGAATTTCTACCTGAATTTTCATATAGATTGGCCCAATTCAGCCGAATTATGCTACTATGGCTCATGCTTGCAAAAAAAATGTTTTCAAAACAATAATGCATCTCCTTTGCACAATCTAATGACGAAAGCAACATAGCTATAAGAACTAAAAAAAAAAAGTGTGGATGGTGTGAAGGTGATGGCTAAAATATTCAAGACAATCTCTCATTTACAACTCCAATTCTTTGTTTCTCAACAAGGATTTGAGCTTTTCTAAATCCTATCAAGGCATCCTGAGAACAAGTATAATCTTAGATAAAAATTGAGAAGTCGCAGATGCAAAAGAGCATATTTTGGATTAGTACAATACAACTTATCTAGTTGGGGGAAGCATCGAACTACATACCCCCTTCAGGGAAACATAGCAATGGAAGAAGAATGGATGGGAAGCAGCTTGCAAGAGCTACATGATTTTCCAAGAAGTCACTCCTTGCATTCAAGAATTTTTAGAGGGACCCATAATTTCGTGGCTCGATGGGAGATTTGAAGGGAATGCACTCCTTTATGATAATGAGTGTGATGGATTAATCAGTAGAAATGTTGCTCAAAATTGAGAAGATTCCAGCTTGGGAGTATATAATGATCACCATTTCCACTTTGGGTGCTTCTTCTATGTGATTGTAGTACTTTCCAAGCTTAAGATCAACTCTAATTGGGATTTAAAATTCAAACCTTAGGCTTATGTCATAGTGAATGATTTCATGACTCAGAAATCTAAGAAGCAAATGTTATACCCACAGTTGTGGAGTTTTTGATTTGTGGAAGCTCCATTCATGGGCAAGCAGGATCATGAAATTTGCAAATGGTAGAAACCAAGAGGGCACAAGTGAGGCAATGAATGCTTACTATTCTCCGACACCGTTAGGATTAGCACAAGGTGATACACATGTTATTGCTATTGGGTTGAACTTAGATGCATTAGGAGATGAGGTATACAAATTCCTTGTGTCATGTTCCTTCAAACAACACTGTTTATGAATATTTTTTTATGGAAGAAAATCATGTAGTGGGCATTCTATGGGTAAACAAGAAGGACATTAGACTATGATTTGCACCTACTTCTTGAAGAGAATGCCATAGGAAAGTTTTCCCTATGTGATTTGGATATCATTATGTTATCAATTCATAGTAATGGGAATAAGAAATTTGAAAATTAAGTACTTGGAGGAATCCTTTACAACATCTTATTGGATGGTGAGAATCTACAAAGATAAGCCACCAGATCTTTACCAGATAGATAACCGATTGATCTCGAGGTTCAATATAGGGTATCTGTATCCTCGAACCCTTTTGCATCATGGTTATTGGTCAACCACACAAAACCCTTTTCCAATGAAGTCCATTTTCTCAACCACACACTACCCACCTCAAAGTTGGCCCACCAACATTACAAGGTATCTCTGTCCTCAACTCTTAGTTCATCATGGTTATGGGTCAACCACGCAAAACCATTGCCATCAATATCCATTTGCTTGGCCACACAATGTCAATATCAGAGTTGGCTCACAAGCATTGCAGGGTATCTCTATCCTCGAATCTTCATGCATCATGGTTACGGGTCATCCACAAACCCTCGGTTGCGGTTTAACCATGCAAAACCCTTGTCTTCAACAACACTTGGTCATCCACAACTTGTATTTGACAAAAGCTTCTCTAGAGGTAACTTCACACAATGGGGACAATTTCTCCTAAGTGGGGAGGAATAATCCAAATGGAAATTTACCTATGGTGTTTAACCATGGTAATGTAACTAAAGGCTATAAATAACTCACCCATGGTATTATCCACCCATGGCATTTTCTCACCCATGGTATTTACCCATGGTAATGTAACTGACAAAGGATATAAATAACAAACCTATTTTTGTAAGAAGGCATATTAACTAGCACAATGTAGTTGTAGCCATCATTTTCTGATCTAATAAAAGTTAGTTCCTAATTTATTTTCTAGTTTGGGTTACTTTTGTGCTTTTTGTGGTGTGGAAATTACTCAAATATTGAAGCGCCTGGATCTGGATCATAGACAAATCCTTCTTGATAAAGTTGGTTACATGACTGTCACATCTTTGTGGACTATTCCATTGGATGTTAGAGGAATTCTATTGTTCGTGTGTGTTTCTAATAGAGTGGTACTATTACCTCTCTCTTAGAGGCTCACCTCTCTTCCCCTCCATAGTAGAAGAACCTTGACACACCTACGATCGGACACTCACCAGGCACACTCACTTGATTTTCGAAAGTACATGTGTATCCCTCTCTCTTGCTAACAATTAGATCCAAGGCAAATCTATAAGAATATATGGGAACCGGGGGGATACTCTAGATGAGGTTCCTATTCCAAATGGTGTCAGGTCTAATTGGGACTTTACATTAGGGAGAACCCCTTGGTTGATGGATTTCCAACACCGTCAATGAAATGGCACTAGAAGGAGGGCTAAACGACAGGTTGTGCCCATTGAGTCTTCTTTGATTATCTTATTCAAAATGGCTCTTCCCCAAATAATTATCCCATGATGTTTTTTTAAAGATCTTAATCTTACCATCCTCGCGGAAGTTATTCATAACTTGTCCCAATTTAAGTTTGATGGTGAGGGTGAATTAACTCTCTATGAACATCTGTTTCAATTTGTCCATTTTTTCCCTTCTAATGGAATACGTTGTAAGGATGTCATGGCTAGATTACTCACCCTCACATTTGAAGGTCACATTAATCAATGGTGTCATACATTACTCGTTTCTTCTATCCATTCATTCTTCCAACAAGCGAAGGAGATTCATAAATCGTTTGACAAGTATGATTACCAGGATGTTCTTAAAAGAATTAATCAACTAAGAATGAATCCTAGTGAATCAATTGATGATTTCTCTGATCGTTTCCTTCACCCTTGTTATGAATTTCCTGAAGAAAATATGCATTAGGATTTCTTTAAACAAAAGTTCAAGTGTTTGGTTCATATCTCTTTGCATAGTGAATCCAAACTGCCTGATGTTTTTGCTTCCCCAACACTTGTAAACTATGAGACACCCCTAATTTTAAAGGAGGAACCTATTATTCCTTTTGTTCCTTGTACTCCTCGTTTTCCAGTTCCAATGAGAGTGCCTCCTTGTGATGATAATAAAGTTGGGAGATATGCTCATCAAATTCCTAATCCATCTCCTCATTCTTCTTCCACTTGTCATGACTCAAATTCAATGGAGGAAATCCAAAAATGGCTCATGAAGCCCATGGTGAAGACTAGCTCCTCCATTCTGCAAGATGATGTTACTATTCATAACTCTAGTCTCGAATCCAATCTGGATTTTTGTTATCCTCTATCATCTACGTGCCATGACTCTTTGTACCATGATCCACTTGATCAATTTGCTCCATCGACTATTTTTTCACACTCTCTTGATTTTCAAGTTGCTGGTTCAAATTGTGATCAGATACAAGGAATTCACATTACACAGGTAGAGGAGCAGGAAGGTGAATATACTTTCCATCTTTCTTCTCTTTTTCAAAATCCTCCATGTCAAAACAATGTGCTTCCATCTTGGATTCTTCCCAGTCTACTAGTCTCGATAGTGAATCAAATGAAATCAATTCTTTCAATTAATTCATAGCCTTGGGAAACAATCATTCTGATGAATTTGTTGATGTATGTGATCACGAATGCCAAATTGCATGATCTGATATTTAGGTTTCTCACGAGGATGATACTTTAGATCTAGAATGTGGTTTGGTCAAAAATATGCTTTTATTGAAACTTCCTCTTCATGTCACTATCCCTTGTGCTCTACTATTTGTGATGCATCTACTCATGATGAAGAGACTCCATGCTCTTCAAGTTCTTCATCCGATGAGTTATCTTCTCAATTGACATAAGGTGGTGATATTATCCATGATGAAAATTAAAACAACTAAATCATTGAGTACTCTTTCCATCCCTCATCATCTCTTCTTTTGCATGAAGAAAACTCTCCAAACCATCTTGCTCATGAAATTTCTTCGATTCATACATCTTCAGATTTGCGATCAGATGAATCTTTCAGTATGATCCAATCAAGTAGAGAAGGACAACGGGAAAATATAAATGAGAAAAGTAGTATTAGAGGTGTTATATATGCTTTTCTAAAGAGGCAACCTCTCCTGATATCAATAATTTGGGATCCCTCTTCCACCCGCGAAATAAATAAGTGCCGATGAAAAACCCTATGTAAAATAATAAATAAATGCGAAAGAAGAGAAAGGCTTCATGTGTAGAGAAGTGAAGCAAGAAAATACACTGGGGTACTGTCCAGGCTCGCTGGAAGCGGATAAATGTTTGTGTTCCAGTAGTGAATTTGTCGGGGTATTGTCGATTCCTGCTGGCGATGGAGCAACACCAGAGATGAAAAAATATACTTTGAAAATCTAAAGCTTGTGGACTTCATTACCCTATCTTGATTCGAAACATTGTGCGATCATTGATCTTATGTTTGTGCTTAACCGAGTAAAGGAATGAAGGGTACTATGCTTATGCATGGGGTAAGTGGGCAAGCCATGGTAATTTGAACTATGAATCAATAGTTCCTAAGGAACTAGACCCTACATGAAAGAATTGACCAAGGCAAAGAAGATAGAGTTCAACCAGTGTGTCGCTACGACAAACATCCTCTAAAAAGTTTCCCACACATGAATTTTGTAGCCTACTATGGATCTTGTGATTGGTTGTTCCGTAGTCACTTCTTTGTGAGTTGATTATTTTGAGAACCCTTCTTGGATTGGAAGTGTCAATTGTACTTATTCACACGTGATTAGTCCGTAACAAGTTCATGAGCACATTCTTTTACGAAATCTTGAACAAGCATATCAAGCCTATGCCTGTGCAATGTCTAATCCATGTCAGGAGTTAGTGCACACTGACATTGATAGTTTCTCACCTCTATCTATGTTTGTACTTCTATTTTTAGTGAGTTTAGCAAACTTTCGCTTTCATGCACCTTTGTTAAATTCGTGAGTGTCGTTTTCATGTTTTCGGCTATTAATTTTGCTTGCTTTCACTCTAATTAGTGTCGTTTTCATGTTATATTTTCTCTAACATGTGTTTCTTTCATTGTCATTCGTATATCACAAGTGTCATTCACACTTTAGCACTTTTTGTGTTCTAGCATGTTAAGTGTCACACAATGTACAAAATCTTTTTTTTTGTGGTTTCAAGACGTTCTCCTTGTGTAAATGAGTTGATATTACCATGTAAACCTCCATCACACTCATTTCCAAAGTTTTAAGCGTTGTCGCACAAGTGTCATCACAGTCGTTGCAACATGTATCTTTAGTGTCACACTTATTGTAAGTTGTCATAAAGGTTGTCGCAAAGATGGAAGTATGTTGTTAATGTGTTTTAGATGATCTATGTTGTGTCTTCAAGAACTCTAAGTGTGTGATCACATTCAATTCCTACCACTATTCACATCTATTTCACTAATCTCACACTTAGCCGAATTTCAGAAAATTCCCAACAAATTAGCCTCATCCAGCTTTCTTGAACTGTGCATTATGTAGTCACAACCATTAAGATGAAACCCTACCTCTTGACACTACGCAATGCGTATTTACTACCTTCTAGGACTATGCAATGCTTAGTTTCGATTCTCAAGCCCAAGCCTTGGCCTCCAAAATTGCCAATTCATCCCTCCAGCGTATCCCCAATTGTGCAGTCTCTTAGCTCAAGCCCAAACCCTGAGCTCTTGAACTATGTAACTACATAATCATGAGGTCTTATTTGCCTCCCTAAACTATGAAGTTGACATAAACAATGAAAAAACCCTATAGCCTGACTCACTGAGCCTTAAAATTGCGTAATCAACCTGCACAATCTAGCTTGAACTACGCATTGTGCAGTCGCAAGGCTAAAGCCTCAGTGTTGAGCTCTTGAACTATGTAATTGTGAAATCACCTGGGCTCCTCTATCTTCCAAAACTATGCAATGGGAAAAATCAGTGTTCAAGCCCTCAACCTGGCTCCCCGAGCTCCCCATCTACGCAATATTTTGCTCAGTCTAAGCCTGAATTGCACATTACATAGTCTCAAGGCTCAAGCCTAATCCTTGACTACCTAATCTACTCAATTGCATAGTCACTAAGCCTCTCCCTCGACCTGCCACCTGGTTCTGGCTCAGTTAGTGAATCATCATGCATCATCTTAGACTAGGGATTTATGATATTAATGTCGTCTTGTCATGAATGGATTGTAGATGCAGGAACTCTATCATGCTATGGTAATATGATGAAGAAGGATATGGAGAAGGAGGACATGCTATAAGACACCTAAGAAGTTGAGGACATAAGATGATCATCAGACAAGAAGATGAAGGAACACTGGAACACAAGAGAGGACCAAAGATCAGGACTACATGAAGAATCCATCTGATTCACAACCCTTTGGAGGGTAGATATGAAGAACAAAGCATGTCTCTCATGAGAATGAAGCATTTAACACATCTCTTATTGAAGACAAAAAGAAAGAAGCATCAAGAAGGACAGCTTGGCACTGGCACATCATCACGTAGTCCATGTCATCAGTGTCATGTCATGTCCTGTCATGAGTCATCATATTCCACATCATTATTGTGGATTATGTAATTACTATTCAAAATGTATTGTAAAGTGGAAGTCCAAAGGACACATTTAGAATATGAAGTGTCATGTAAGGTCGAAAAGTCATAAGAATTCAAATAGTCGTGGGGGTGGTCAAAGAGTCATAAGAAAAGTGAAGTATCACCTCTTGGTTATATATACACCCTCATTGTATGATCAAAGGACTTTTCACCTTAGCTCCTCCCACAAGGCATTAGAGAGACAAAGTAGTTCTTTTGAGGAGCAAGGAGTGGCCACAAAATTCCACTATTGGAGCTAGTGGTGTTCATTATATACATGTGTATGGGAACTTTTACTTAATATATGAAGCTTGATGGCCAACACGTTCTTCATGCATGGGTTATGAATATTTGTAAGATTGTTCTGTGAATGTTTGTAGTTCATGTTTGTTTTCACCTGTGCTAAAGTAGTTGAACTATTTTGGTTATTTTAGTGCTTATCATATTAAGAATGTGTTGCAATGGTTGTTATGATTGTCGCATATTTGTGGGCTAATCCACTGGATGTTCGACATATCCTTCTTGCTAAAGTTGGTTACATGACCGTCACATCTTTTTGGACTATTCTGTTGGATGTTAGATGGATTCTTACTGTTTGTGTGTGTTTCTACCAGAGTAGTACTATAACCTCTCTCTTAGAGGCTCACCTCTCTTCCCCTCCACAATAGAAGAACCTTGACACACCTATGATCAAACACTCACCAGGGACACTCACATGCTTTTCGTAAGTACATGTGAATCCCTCTCTCTTGCAGATAGTTAGAGCCAAGGACAATCTATAAGATATATGGCAATCAAGCTGATACTCTGGATGGGGCTCCTATTCCAAACATGTGAGGTCTAATTGGAACTTCACATCAAGGGACCCCCTTGGTTGATAGATTTCTAGCATTGTCAACACCTCCCCTCCTCTCTCTCCCTCTCTCTGACACCTCCCCGTCTCTCTCCTCCCCATCACTCTCTCTCACTCTCTCCCTCTCTCTCTTTCTCTCTCCACCCTCCAGCTCTGTCACTCTCTCTCTCCCTCTCCCTTTCCCTCTCCCTTCCTCACCCACCTTCTTTCTCTCTCGATCCATACGATCGAGAATCGTCACTCTATGTAATCAATGATGTATGTAAGGTCTAATGTATTTTAATTTTTTTTTATTTTTGATGGTGAAATGAGTTATGTTTTTGGGGCATGTGGTATTGATAAGTCATGGTATTGACCCATGGTATTGTAACAAAACCTATTTACAAGTTAATAATATCCATTGTAAAGTGGGGGTGAATATCCATGGTTAGGAATATTGTTATATTGTAAATGTATTGTAAGTATTAAGTTTTTATGTGCTTATTAATTAAATTTAAATATGGTTATGGAATCATTATCAATCGTTGCAAGGTCAAACTCTAACAATTGATTTTTCTATTGATAACTATTAGTTTAGCATTGACCAATGCAAATTATAATGTTTATCTCAAAAATAAATATTTGTTTTCCAATATTATTAAAAATTTTACATTTTAATTTTTGATGGTGAAATGAGTTATGGTTTTTGGGCATGTGTTATTGATAAGTCATGGTATTGTAGCAAAACCTATTTACAAGTTAATAATATCCATTGTTAAGTGGGGGTGAATATCCATGGTTAAGAATATTGTTATATTGTAAATTTATTGTAAGTATTAATTTTTTATGTGCTTAATAATTAAATTTAAATATGGTTATGGAATCATTATTAGTCCTTGCAAGGTCAGCCTCTAACAATTGATTTGTGTATTGATAACTATTAGTTTAGCATTGACCAATGCAAATTGTAATGTTTTTTTTTCAATATTATTAAAAAAAACTATTTTTCAAACATTTGATTTGACCATAACTTGAAGGTCTTATTGCTACTTTTGCACAATATAATGCCAAGTGAATAACTGCCTTACATATTATATGCCATAATTTATGAATATGGTTGCAATATTGATGCATGATTTTTATATATTTTTGTATGATTATTTTTTCTTAAGCTTTGGTAGAAAACCATCCAAAAAATAAAATAATTGAAAATAGTTTATACTCAAGTAAATAACATATTTACAATGAATTACTTCCACCATAATTTAAGCTAAGCCTTTGCATAAAAAATAGAAGGAATAAAATATAAATAAATATACTTAACAAGAGTTACTTCCCACCATTATTTATGTTTTCCTTGGCACTCATGTAGGAGTAAAATTGTAACTATGTACACATACTAGTGGTTACTACCCACCAAAATTTATGCAAGCTTTTATATTTAAGCAAGCAATTTACTTATCCACTTCACATTTCCATTTATTAGTTCCTGCCAAAGTAAGACAATAGGATGTTTTTTCTATCAATCACTATGACAAAAAGATGTTTTTTTCTATCAATCACTATGACAATAGGATGATTTTTCTATCAATCACTATCAATTTAGAATTGACCAATGTAAGTTATAACTATTTATGCAAATGTAGACATACTAGTGGTTACTACCCACCAAAATTTATGCAAGCTTTTCTACTTAAGCAAGCAATTTACTTATCCACTTCACATTTCAATTTATTAGTTCCTTTCAAAGCAAGACAATAGGATGATTTTTCTATCAATCAGTATCAATTTAGAATTGACCAATGTAAGTTATAATTATTTATGCAATTTTTCCCAGAGCATAATTTCTAACTTGTGTTAGAGGGACTAAGCTTCCCTACAAAACAAAATTACTATATAACAAATTGAGTTTTATCATTAAATGTTTACACTCATTTTTGGACACTACAACATCACCATCATATTGGACTCTATATTACTTTTAACCTTTTATTTTTTTTAATTGAGCTCGAATATAAATGTCAATTGTTAAATGTTTATGTTTGCAAACATTTATGACTACACAATTTTTTTATATTGATAAAGTGCAATGTAGGAAAGTACGTATACATTTTTACGTGTCAAGCTCAATTAAATAATAATTAAGGGTTCGAAGTAATATATAAGGATATGTTTTAGTGTCTGTAAAAAATACTAAAATTCAAATTGTTGTATTATCATTTTGCTTTTATTAATAAAATTAAGAGCAAATTTTTGGATAAAAGAAAATCATAGTATACATAACACATTAAAATATATTATTAGTCTCTTTATTTTCAAATAATATATTGTTAATTTTGTCTAATTTCTTCTCTGTTTTCTATATTTTATTTTCCTATTATATGATCTTCTATTTGTATAACAGTTAGTTTCCATACTAATTGATTGTTTTTATCAACTTTTTGTTGAGGATGAACCACATTAGATGGTTCAAAAAATCAGTATGGATAACAAAAGTAAACAATATATAGCATATTAGTAGCTATAAGATAAGATCCATTTTACCTTATAAATTAAAATAATGATTCTGTAACCATATTTAAATTATAAGCACATAAATTTTTTTAATACTTATAATATAACAATATTTTTAACTATTGGCCCACTTTACCATAAATATTAGTAACATGCAAATAAGCTCATCAATACTACATTCCCACAAACCATCTCTCATTTTACAATTGAAATATTTTATTTGAATTTAATTTGATAACATTTTTAAATTAAATATAAAAGCTAAAAGATCATAATTACTTTTGAGATAATATCCAAACCCTCTATCACATTAAAATATATAAGAGATAAATAGTATTTATAAATTAACATCCATTTTACCATATAAATTAAAATAACAATTTTGTAAATGTTGCCCACCATTTTGTGGGTGATATCCCTAGCATAACTTTTTTTTCTCCAAGATGCTCCTCAGTCAGCAACCAACAGCCCCTTGCAGCCACCAGCTAGCTCATTGTGCCATTTCTCCACCACTTGAGCCAACCATGTGGTCCCTCGCCCATCTGCCATTATCATATGTTTGAAGGTTGGCCTCGTGAACCTTTTTGTCATTTGGTAATTGAGTATTGTAGTTTTCTTATCGTGAACACTTCTAAGCATGGATTAATGGGGGGATTCGACAGAAAGAATGGGTTAGGTCTATGCCCTTGTCCCTTAGACCCCTTTTGGATATTAACCTTGCATTCTAGTCCTGTAGGATCTCTTTTATTAATCATTTGGCTTTAGGGATGGTATTTCATGGCAAACCCCGATTTTGGTTGTGCGGTCCCACTCCCTTATCCGCTTATATTACCCCCTTTCCACTCATTATTACCCCATTCATCATCTCTCCCACCTAGGCCCACATTCCTCCACTAGGTCCACATATGGTTAGCTCTCCCCTTCCCCTTGCCCCCACCTTGGGTCATGGTTTGGAATGATGCTCGAAAGTTGGTGCAGCGTAAAATCAAGATAAAAGCATATTTGGCCATATTCAATAGGAAACTGTACCACAAAATGGAAAAGATGGTTGGGACAAACTGGTGAGCTCCAGTATTGTAGCAATAATGCTACAACTCCTGGGGCTTCCTGTCTCTCATTTTATCAACCCGGTAGTTCGTACAAACTTGGAAGCGACGGTGCTGTATGCACAAGTACTAGCTCTTGTCGCAGCTGTCACTTGGTCAGCTGGCACAAGTCCGCTAGGGCTCAAGCCAACTTCTATGGGCTCACAGAAGAAGCTTTATCAATGATGGATGAAAGCTAGCTCAAAGAAGACTAATCTACTTGAAAAAAATGAACTGAAAGCAAATCAAAGCATGTAAACCTAGGAAACCCTAATTTAACTAGTCTAGCCTCTATAATGCAAATGACGTGAAGGAAACTTCTACCAATGTTGTTGTTACCTCTGATAAGTGAAAATGCATGGATCTAAACTGCTTGCATCATAAAAGACATGTTTTTGTATTTTTTCTTTTAGTGGATGGAATGATTGTGATTGTGTGCTAATTAGGGTTTGGTTGTGCAGATGGGATGAGAAGGAAGGAAAGCGTGGGACAGGTTGGGGAGGCTAGGTGAGGTCCCTATGGACCCTTAGCATCCATCCACAGAGGTTTCCCACATTCAGAAGCTCAGCAACCGAGTGAATGGCCTCCTACAGGATGTCTGCAGGGGATCCTACAGGATACTCAGAGGTTTCTACAGGATGTCTATAAACTGCTACAGGATGACCTAC
>APFE030825920.1:24319-54603 GCA_000404065.3 Pinus taeda | reverse complement strand
CCACAGAGGTTTTCCACATTCAGAAGCTCAGCAACCGAGTGAATGGCCTCCTATAGGATGTCTGTAGGGGATCCTACAAGATACTCAGAGGTTTCTACAGGATGTCTCTAAACTGCTACAGGATGACCTACCGTGGAGGTTTGAAGTGATGGAGGAGTGATGGAATGGTAGGGAGAGATATGTGAGGTAGGGATAAGGCTGGTGATGGCTTAGAAGTGGAGGAATGAGATGGGAAATGGGTGTATGGAGTATGTTGAAGGTAAAGGGTTATGTCAATGAAACGTTAGGAGATGAAGTTACGTGAGGAGTGGAAGACTTTGGGAGAGGACAAAACGAAGTGAAGGTTGAGGAGATATGCTTGCATGCGTGATCAAGATGGAAGAGATGGTAATGGAACGAGAGAGAGAGGAGTGTAAATGAAACAAATGATTATGACTGTCACCAAACCGAAAATGCATTGACCTAAATTACTTATGCCATGAATTCAATGAACAGTAATCCAAAACGCGAAGAGAAATATGTATGAGGCTGTGATGAAAGTATGTGTGTAAGTGTGGATGACAAGGAAGCATCTAATCAAAACCGTGATTGTATTGCAGCAATCATCAAGTAAAGTAATGCGTGTTTTTGGTGGCTAGTTATGGATTGCATCCTAATCTTCAAGAGAGATGGAAGTGAGCCTTAACAACCGTTTTGTTGGAGCTCCAATTGATGGTATCTATCCTCTGCTACACTAAGCAAGTGGAAACAACTGTAACATAAGAAAAATCTATCCTACTCATAAGAAAACCAAATCACCAAACTGTAATTCGAATTGCATGTGCAAACGAAACTTAAAGTGTTGGAAATGAAATGGAAACAACACTACAGTAGAGGGGATCTATGGCTCTCAGGTTGGGCCCTAACCTGAGAGCTATAGTCTCCTAAGAAAACTCAGAACTAGATCACAAACTGCCTTCTTTATTCATAATCTGATGTCATGCCAAATTGGCTTACAAAAAGGAACGAAACTGAACTGTGTTCCAAAATTACAATAGCAATACGAGAGTTTCAACAACCATATAAGGCTAAGGCCTTCATATTTATACAAAAACGATGATCCACCAAGTGCCCTTGATTTCAGGAGCTCGGCTGTCCAACTAGAGTCTAACTGCGGATCCTGTAGGGCAGTTATAACTACTGTTCTTGTAGAACAGTTTATGACTGCTGTTCATGTAGGACAGCCGGCTGCTTATTGAGCTCGGAGGGGAGATGGATTGGAGCTCGGAGTTCTTGGTGGGAATCACGAGGAATGTCCCAAGACCGTGGACATCTCTCCACAAAATCAGCAGTGCCACCTCATTGTCTCCTTATCCCCTTTTTCGTTGTCTCTTGCTCCCTTTTTAATGCCAAAACCTGGAATCATAATGCATTAGTCACGTAGATAAAGTGTCTAACCTTCTTCCTACAAACAACATGAATAAACTAAGAAATGCATGCATAAGCAAATAAAAATGAATGGTTTGAGCAAGTAAAATAGGCCAAAATGAGCCCAAATTGTACCAAAATTAGGGCTCATCACAAACACATTCAGTACGTGGGAAAAAGCCAATCCATGAGCTCCACCCCATCATCATGGTCATCACCCTGGTTCCTACAGGTTTTATGAACCTCCTTAATAATAAAGGAACCCATGATATTCCCAACTCCTAGTGGGCAATGAACTGTCGTACCTTAAAAGGGGGTATTCACCGCTATATCTTATACATCATGCTCTTACCAGTTGGGCCCCAAGAAGTTAATCAATGAAAATCATAAAAAGGTAAAAGGCATATAAACAAGGGTGGAAAAATCAAGGTTGGGGCACCTCACGTACCACAATTTCTCCCTCCTATACTTTATAAATCCAAGTGTGGGCTTCCGCCTTATCAGTTACCTTTGTAACCCAACATGTGACCTAGGGTTGCCCCTTCATGTCCCCTACTTCATTCACCTATCTATCACATGCCAATGCCTTTTAAAGGATGTACCTTGAATATATTATCCCCTTTAGAAGTAGAAACCACCTAATAAGATTCTTGGCTAACTCCATCCAGAGTTTAGGAGACATTGTCACATCCGGAAGCCCATTATGGAAGGGCATGCCATTATGAAGTCCCTACCTATGGTCCATGATGGATAAGATCATTTCCTTGATTTCTCTAATGAGTTGTTGTATTGGAAGGATAGGGGACACATTGGATCTTATGCAGGATTTTAGATGGTCTCCATCGTGGGTTTGGTCTCCCTATATAGGGTCCTAATCCTCCAGAGGGATATGTTGGCACATGTAGGGTGTGCATTGAGAGCCACGAGCCTCCACAACAACGGAAAATACTCCACGGATCGCCATAACCATTCAGAGATTACTCATGGTTCACTTAATTTTATTAATCAGAAAAAACATAATTACATAATTGATTTGCAAGAGCTTACACCCGAACAACACAAACACTCTTGCAATGAGCTATTTATAAGCTCCATGTCCTAACTACCTCTAATTATGCATCACTTATTAAATAACAAGTGTCCATTTACAATAAATGCTATTCAAACCAACTAGCTAACTAATCTCCTAAAATAGAGCCTAAGATACGACACATTTGGAGAGTCATATCTTGTTACAACAATATACTAATTCTAGTTGTCTCTATTAAATAATTAATCATTCTAGAATAATAATTATTAATTTAATTTCTTAAATTAATAGTTATTTTATTTCAATTTTATAACCTATGATAATAAATTATTTTTGGATCATCTAACATTGGACAAGGAAGATGCACCTGATCCATCATGCCCAACTGGCCCCAGATTGCACCATACACTTGGAAGATGATCCAGGACTTGTACGATGATGTGGCATCACCTATACCACCATCCTAGTCCTTGCAGGTGAACTACAGACATCTTCGATTTTTTTGGAGACCCATGAGGGCACTTGCGTGCCCCCACATGTCATTTGGAGCACCACAGGTTATTACAAGGGGCCAACCCCTTGTCCACTGCTTTTGAGGGTCCTACCCTTCATTATGGAACCTACAAACCTCATTAGGCCTCTTAGAGGGCCCTACGAAATGCATAGATTATTATTTGATCTCTTGAGAGGCTTATTCTTTCATTTATGAGCTAGTTTGGTGGGGTTGTCACCAAACGTTGGATTATTATAACGTTATTTTATTTTTAAGGATTATGTAGGTCAATGAGGCTAATTCAAACTCCTCATTAGTATATAAATACAAGTGATATGAATTCATTTTTCATCATCACTTTGGATTGGATCCTTTCTCTCTCTTGAGAATTTCACACTTTTTGTAGAGGATGAATTGGAGCTTTATGGATGAATTTTGATGTGTGGATATTGGTCTATCTTATCTTGGAGCTTATCTATTGTCAATTTTGGATGGTTGAATATATTCAGTTACATGTAATTAGATGATTTTAATCTTATTCTTGTTTTAAATTGTGGAATTTTGTCTCTATTATAACATATCTCATTGTATGGGCCATGTAATGTGAATTAAATCTCCTATGGATAGTTCCATTAATGAATTAACCTTGATAAGCTATCTCCTTTTCACATCAAAGTATAAAAGCTGCAAGATTGATTCTCTTTGACCTAGAATTCTAGTGAGGTAGTCTTGAGGCCTAATTAACGAAGAACCAAAGGTCCTCAATCATATTTATCATAGAATCCATTCTCCCAATACTAAGGCATTGATCTACTAAGAGGTAGTTACCTAAAATCATACCCTTTTCACCTTATCCTAGGTCTAGCCAAATTGGGTCACATAGGGCATCATTTTCCTAGCAAACTATCCCTTCAAAATGTTCATTCTCCTAGCCTCTCCTGCACTCATGTATCCTCAATACCTCCTCCAAATTTGAGGCCATTCCAAAGGTGGAGTTCTGAGAAAATCCAAGCCCTAGCTCCGAGATCAAACTTTTCCCTAACATCCCCAAAGGATAGTACCTTATTGGATCAATTCAACACCCTTAATTGAATATTCTTTCTTTGACCCTTTCCCCTACCTTGTTCAGGCTAAGGACATCATTGGTTTCCATACTCTTTCCTCCTACCCTAGACTAGGTCCACTTGGTCCCATGTGGTCCCACTCCTTTGAAAAGTCAATCCTTTAAGAATTATCCAAGATACCAATTTTAATAAGGATTTTAGGGATTGGGAAACTCATTCACAAGTCATATTCCATAAACCTAACCCTCAAATCCTCCCTTCCTTTCCCTAGAAGGCATTGTACCTTTCTTAGAAAATAAGCAAGCTCCATCCTTCAAACTCTTATGGGAAGAGGATTATTTGGGTCACTCATATCCATTCGTTGATTTGTCCTTAATTTGTGACTCCATAACATACCAAGTCTCCTCCCATCGGTGAAATTCTGTAAATAGAAGGGAGTCTTATCTGAGGTGACAATGGGCTAAGTATCCATTTGTTGCCCTTTGCCTAGCATTTTCCCTTTATGGATCCCCTTTAGGTCCCCTGCTAGTTTGAGCGGTAACAGTAACCATACTTAAATTTCATTAACCAGCCTAGATCTATCATGTGCTGAGAGGGATCAAATCCCTTGAGATGCAAACCTTCTCTTTGGAGTGTAGAATTGCTTGAGGGATTTGATCCCTCTCGGCGCATGATAGATCCAAAGTTAGATGGATATAGGCTAGTTCCAACTAAGGGAAGCAATGCCATATTTTTAGATTATCATTATTATGTATATGTTTGAGATAAAATTCATACTTTGAAATTTACATTATGTTTTCTTTTCCTGACATGACCATATAATTATGTTTTTTAATTTAGTCTATGTTGCTTGCCTTGAATGGTTTGTACATTTATGTTTGGATGTTTTGAGTGGTTTGTGTGTGTCTGTGTTTGGATTTGGATGGTAATGTTTGTGAATGTTACAATTTTTGTGCTATTTTTTTATATGTGTACGTAATTGTCTATTAGTAATTAGTTGGTGATGAATAAGGAAGAAAATCTTATCAATAGCTTACACGAGGATTGATATTGCACAACTATTTCATTAATTTTAGGTATCATTGTTTTTGACAACTAATTAATTCTTTATAGTGTCCCTCCAGTATTACTAAATATATCTGGCTGAGTAGTTTTAATTTTAAATTTGTTCAGTTACCTCAATCTTTTGAGATGATAGATATTGTTAATAACTTTAATTATGAAAAATGATGAAATAATTTTTTTGAATGCAAATTGACAATGTAATAGTGTTGAATGGATAAAATGTGAATACCAAGAATGTAGTCAATTAAAAATAGTCTTCATTGTAATCAATCTCAAACTATTTTCTTCTACTATTCTTATTGTCACCCATGTTAGTTTTGCCATATTTTCATATCGTTTATATGGAAAGTGAAGTTGAAATAGTAAACTATTCAAATCTTTAACTCGAGATATTGTAGTAAACATCTTAAATTTTCTCTCTTGCTCTCCAATATTAATATGTTGAATTACCATAACACAAAATCAATGCACATTGTCAATACATTTTTTATGCTTACACTAAAACCAATCACACTGTTAATCCAATCACTTTAAAATCAATGTATCATCATACATACAGTTACATCAAATCAGAAATCAACATCTACACTAAACTCAATGCATCTAATGAAAACAATCAAATAGGATTAGAAATCAACATCCACACATAAATCAATGCATCTAGTGCAAGAAATCAAATATAATAAAAAATAAACATCTACACTGAAATCAATACATCTAGTGCAATAAATCAAATATAATTATAAATCAACATTTACACTAAAATCAATGGATCTAGTGCAAACAATCAAATATAATTAGAAAACATATACATTAAAATAAATTCATCTAATGCAATCAATCAAATAGGATTAGAAATCAACATTTACACTGAAATCAATGCATCTAGTGCAAGTAATAAAATATCATTAGAAATCAATTTCTACATTGAAATCACTGCATCTAGTGTAAGCAATAAAATAGGATTATAAATCACCATCTACATTGAAATCAATGCATCTAGTGCCAGCAGTCAAATAGGATTATAAATAAATATTTACACTGAAATCAATGCATCTAGTGCAAGCAACCAAATAGGATTATGAATAAACATATACACTCAAATCAATGCATATAGTCCAAGCAATCAGATAGGATTAGAAATCAACATCTGCACTAAAAATAATGCATTTAGTGCAAGAAATCAAATATCATTAGAAATAAACATCTATACTGAAATCAATGCATCTAGTGCAAGCAATCAAATAGGATTAGAAATCACCATGTATGCTAAAATCAATGCATCTAGTGAACCAAATATTCTTCCCTCTCTCCCCCCTCCATATATATCTATATCTTCCTCCATCTCTCCTTCTTTGTCTCTCTATCTCACCCCCAAACATACACACACACTCTCCATCTCTCTCTTGTCACTCCCTCTCTCTCTCCATTTCTCTCTCTCTATGTATTTCTTCTTCCTTCCCTCTCTCCCCTTACAACTCCAACTCTTTGTCCCTCCCTCTCTCCTCCTCTCTCTCGTCCTTCCTCTCTATGTATTTCTCTCCCCCCAACTCTCTCGCTCTCTCTCTCTCTCTCTTCGCCCTCCAACCCTGTAACTTTCTCCTTCCCTCTCACCTTCTCTCTCTCCTCCTCTCTCCCCCTCCATATTTGTATCTCCCTCTATCTCTCTTAGACTCCTATCCCTCTCTTACTCCTCTCCTCTCTTTTTTCATTCCTCCTCTCCCCTCTAATTTAATTTATCTCCTTCAGTTTAAGTAATCAAATAGGATTAGAAATCACCATTTACACTAAAATCAATGCATCTAGTGCAAGAAATATTCTTCCCTCTCTCCCCACTCCATCTATATCTATATCTCCCTCCATATATCCTTATTTATCTCTTTATCTCATCCCCACAAACACACATTCTTTCTCTCTCCATATTTTTCTATCTATCCCTCTCTCTATCTCTCTCTTCTTCCCTCTGTTCACCTTCCATCTGTATCCCTATCTCCCTATGTCTCTCTTTTGTCTTTCTATATCACACCCAAAACATACACACTCTTTCTCCATATCTATATATCTCTCCCTCACTCTCTCTCTTCCCATTATCTCCCTCTTCTATCTCTCTTCACTCATACTCTCCTCTCTCCCTCTCTTTCCATCTCCCCTATCACTCCCTCTCACTATCTCCACCTTTCCCTTTATGTGTATTTCTTCTTACCTTCCTCTCTCTCTCCCCCTTCCTCTCTCCTTTTCCCTCTCGCATCCTCGCTCTGTTCCGTCCTCTCTCTCACTTTCTCTATCACCTCCATGTATCTCTCCCCCTCAACTCTCTCTCTCTCTCTCTCTCTCTCTCTCTCTCTCTCTTCATCTTATATATATATATATATATATATATAATATCTTCCACCCTCCAACTCTGTCACTATCTCCCTCCCTCTTTCCTTCTATCTCCTTCTCTCCCCCTATTCTATCCATCTCTATCTCACCCCCAAACATAAACACTCTCTCACCACTTTTCTCTCTCTATATCTTTCTTCTTCCCTCCCTTTCTCTCCTTTGAACTTATAATTACTTTTTAGGTATATCTAAACCCTACATCCTCACTACTACTAAAAATATTCCCATAGATATTAAATTGAGGTTTTAATAAATTAAAAATGAGAATACTTATATATATACATATGGTAAATGTATATAATATAAATAATATTATAAAGAAGAGAGAGAGGATGGGGGAGAGAGGAGGAGAGAGGGAGGGAGAGAGATAGATTTGGAGGGGAAAAGACATGGAGGGAAGAACAAAGACATTAAGAGATAGAGGTGGAGAGAGAGGGAGTGATAAGGGAGAGAAGAATATGGACTGAGGGAGAGAGGTGACGAGGTAGGAGAGAGAAAATGAGAGTATATATAGGGAAAGAAGGGGAAGAGAGGGTCAGGGAGACATAGATATGGATGGGGGGGGAGAGGGGGAGAGTGTGAAGGAGAGGGGGAGGGAGATAGTGACATAGTTGGAGGGTGGAGAGATAGAGAGTGTGTGATGGGGGGGAGAGACAGAGGGAGGTGGGAGAGAGACGAAGGAAGAGAGAGAGGACTTGCAAGAGAGGATAGAGATAGGGGGAGAGAGATGGAGTTGGAAGGGGAAGAAAGACATAGAGAAAAAGGTGGAGAGGGAGAGGGAGTGACAAGGGAGAGATGGATAGACAGTGAGGGAGAGAGGAGAGTAAGAGGGAAGAGGGAGAGAGAGAGAAGGGGAGAGAGAGAGAGGGAGACAAGGAGAAGAGAGAGAGCAAGAAGGGGAAGAGAGGGAGGGAGAGGAAGCAGGGGGGAGAGACAGATAGATATGGAGAGAGTGTGTGTATGTTTTGGGGGTGAGAGGGAGATACAAGGGGAGATAGAGATATATATGGAGCGGGGAGAGAGGCGGAACATAGAGGAAAAGAGAGGGAAGTAGGAAGAGAGATAGATCTGGGGAGAGAGAGAGAGAGAGAGAGAGAGAAGGGGGAGAGAGAGGGAGAGAAAGAGGGAGGGAGAGACAATGGGAGATAGAGATATAGATGGAGAGAGAGAGGGGGGGAGAGATAGAGAGGGAGAGGAAGAGGGAGAGATAGATATATAGATAGATATGCACAGAGAGAGAGTGTGTATGTTTGTGGATTGATATAGAGAGATAAAGAAGGAGATACATAGCGAGATAAAGATATATATGGAGGGGGTGAGAGAGAATAAGAGAGAGATACAGAGAGGGAGGGAGGAAGAGAGATAGATATAGAGAGAGAGTGAGAGAGTGTGGCATGTGTTTAGGGGGCTAAGATAGAAAGAAAAATCAGGAGAAAGGGAGGGAGGTATAGATATAGATGGTAGGGGGAGAGAGGGAAGAAGAGAAATATAGAGAAAGAGAGGGAGAGACAGAGAGATAGAGATGGGGGAGAGAGAAGAGAGAGAGAAGGAGAGATATAGGGAGATAAACATAGAATGGAAGGTGGAGAGAGAGGGAAGAAGAAAGATACACACAAAGACAAATACATACATAGAAATTAGATATAGAAATTTACGAATGTTTTGGTTTTTCACTAAAATAGATTTATTGATTTCAGTGTAGTTGTTGATTTATAATCCTACTTGATTGCTTGCACTAGTGTAGAAATTCTGCAAATTCTCTACAAAACTTGCTCTAAGACTATGTAGAAAATCTAACTGCAGATTAAACCGATAATGCATATAACCAAAGTAGAATAGTATAACCTACTTCTATTATCAATTTGCGGAAACTTAAAGATCGAGCAAGATCGAGCTAAACACATATAACCAGAAGAAGAAGAAGAAGAATCAATGCACAATACACATGAAAATACTTTGGGGAAAGCCGAGTAAGCTAAAAACCCCACTATCTGTATTATCATACAAGGTGGAAATACATAGAGATTATACAAAGCTTTAGCTCTCACAGCTAGCCAGCTCTCAGTACAATCCTCACAGATGCTCACAGGAAAACTTGGCTTCTCACAAGCCTTCTTGTCTACCCTCCAAGCTCCTATTTCCTTGCGCTATTCTTAGTGGATGATTCTCACCTCACCAAGTGGAACGCTGATCTAACACACTGTCAGAACTATGAAATCCTCAAGGAACCTTACTTTGACTGCATGCATGAGTTTCCTTTATAGGAAAACACATGCAACTGATGCTACACTATCCTTGCCTTTAATCTTAACTGGGTCTTTCTCAGAATAGACATGCATGAGTTTATGACGAGGGAATCTTCAATTATCTGGAATACACTGGTTGAGTGCATGCATGCATCCATCGACTGATAACTCACAATTAGTTCCTCAAACACTTTGGAACTAATTTAACTGGACTTAACTCAGTAAAATAAGCTAACTAATTACAACTCAAATATAACTCAATCTTATCTCCTTAATTTAAGACTCATCTCCTTAATTTAAGGGATAACTCTTGCATGACTTCAAAAAGACTTCTAACTTGAATTTCTCCAACTAATTAATCCATAATGAATTAATTAATTATTTCCAAGTAGTTGGTGAGACTAAATTCGATTTTAATTCACAATTTTAAATCAAGGACAAATTAAAATTGAAATTTTTGGATTCTATTTTTATCATTTCTTGTTGCTATTTTCAACACTCCCTCTCAACAAGAAAGGAATTCAATTCGATCTCGATCGTGAACCTTTGGAATGTTATGCATGCAACACTTCTCCCTATTTTTGTTGCTCCAGCAACTCCAGAAACAAAAAAAACATCCAACCTCAATTAGTATGATGCATTTGTCATCAAAGTCTCTGACTGCTATTGCCTTTGTCAATTGAAAACTTTGCGCTTCTGCTGACTCTGCCTTTTTGTACTGTTGTCAATCCTTCTCTGTACTCTTCAATATCTAATTGCTCTAGCCTCTACCACTTTGATATCTGACTGCATCAATCCCACTAATTCCTCCCGCTACTATGTACTTTGGGCTCTCGTAGCAAGGTATGATCCATGAGATAAAACTTCTCAATGGACCCTGCCCAATTTTAGCCTTCTTGGGACTATCGCTTCACATCACCCCACCTCACACCTGGAGGTATGGCTGCATGTGATCCCTCTGCCCACTTGCATCAAAATTCCCCGTAATGGAGATATCTGCATGAGTGGATCTCTTCACTCGGTCTCCTCTCTGCTTCTCTAATTGTGGATCCTCCACAATTGTCTGACTTCTTCTAGCGCTGCATGTTGAGAGATAATTTACTCTCCCTCTCAACCACCAAGTCTCTAACATTTGCCTTGATCCTCAAGGATTTGCATGCATCTTGAACCTCAAGAGCATACAAGTTCTTAGCTCGTGAACCGATCTGTTTCACTTTTCTTGTGGTGGTGTGTCTATGGAAAACCTTTCCCTTACTAAAGACAACATCGTAGCCTTTGTCCTCCAACATTGTGACCGATACGAAGTTCTTCTTCAGTCCAGGCACATACTTCACATTTGTCAAGGTGATAGGAGGTCCATGCTCCCTTTGAAAAGCAATTGTGCCCACTCCTGAAACACTATACCTTTTGTCGTCAACCATCTCTATGTGCATCTTGAGGTCTTTCTCCTCCAAGGCACTGAATAAACTTTTATCACCAGTCATGTGGAATGAAGCTCCACTATCAATATACCAAACACAACCCATCATCGATGACACCATGCACGCGATGAGGGTAAAGTCCATTTCAAACTGAGAGGCTAATGCCTCACCTTCCAACCCTTCCGAGGATCCCTTCTTAGACTTCTTCGATGGGCTCTTCAATGGGCAATTAGTCACATAATGTCCCATCTCAATTGAAGTATGACATGAATTCGATTTACACCTGCAACCCCGAACTTCAAACTTAGAATTCTCTTCTCATTATACTATTCACAACTTTGATAAACTTGGCTTCGATACCATGTAGAAATTATGCAAATTCTCTACAAATCTCGCTCTAAGACTATGTAGAAAATCTGATTGTAGATTAACCCGATAATGACATATAACCAAAGAAAAATACTATAACCTACTTCTACTATCAATTTGTGGAATATTAAAGATCGAGCAAGGTCGAGCTGAACACATATAACCAGAAGAAGAAGAAGAATCAATGCACAATACACATGAAAATACTTTGGGGAAAGCCTCAGCTGAAAACCCCACTATCTGTATTATCATACAAGGTGGAAATACATAGAGATTACACAAAGCCTTAGCTCTCACAGCTAGCTAGCTCTCAGTGCAATCCTCATAGATGCTCATAGGCAAACTTGGCTTCTCACAAGCCTTCCTCTCCACCCTCCAAGCTCCTATTTCCTTGCGTTGTTCCTAGTGGATGATTCTCACCTCACCAAGTGGAACACTGATCTAGCACACTGTCAGAATTGCGCAATCCTCAAGGAACCTTACCTTCACTACACGCATGAGTTTCCTTTATAGGAAAACACATGAAACTGATAGTACACTATCCTTGTCTTTAATCTCAACTAGGTCTTTCTCAGAATAGACATGCATGAGTTTCTGATGAGGGAATCTTCAGTTATCTGGAGTACATTGGTTGAGTGCATGCATGCATCAACTAAATGATAACTCACAATTAGTTCCTCAAACAGTTTGGAACTAATTTAACTGGACTTAACTCATTAAACTGAGCTAACTAATTACAACTCAAATATAACTCAATCCTATCTCCTTAATTTAAGGGATAACTCTTGCATG
Organism: Pinus taeda; assembly: GCA_000404065.3. Taxonomy (NCBI): domain Eukaryota; kingdom Viridiplantae; phylum Streptophyta; class Pinopsida; order Pinales; family Pinaceae; genus Pinus; species Pinus taeda. The sequence goes on along the minus strand of APFE030825920.1, from coordinate 42,334 downwards.
ACTTCAGAAAGAATTCTAACTTGAATTTGTCCAACTAATTAGTCCATAATGAATTAATTAATTATTTTCAAGTAGCGGGTGAGACTAAATTCAATTTTAATTCACAATTTTAATTCAAGGACAAATTAAAATTGGAATTTTTGGATTTTATTTTTATCATTTCTTGTTGCTATTTTCAACAACTAGATGCAATTATTTCAATGTAGATGTTGGTTTCTACTCCTATTTGATTTCTTGCACTGGATGCATTGGTTTCAGTGTAGATATTGATTTCTAATCTTATTTTATCACTTGCACTAGATCCATTGATTTTAGTCTAGATGTCGATTTCTAATCCTATTTAATACCTTACACTAGATGCATTGATTTCAATGTAGATGTTGATTTCTACTCCTATTTGATTGCTTGCACCAGATACATTGGTTTTAGTGTAGATATTTATTTCTAATCCTATTTGATTGCTTGAACTAGATGCATTGATTTCAGTGTAGATGTCAATTTCTAATCCTATTTAATACCTTACACTAGATGCATTGATCTTAGCGTAGATGTTGATTTATACTCCTATTTGATTTCTTGCATTGGATGCATTGGTTTTAGTGTAGATATTGATTTCTAATACAATTTGATTGCGTGAACTAGATGTATTGATTTCAATGTAGATGTCGATTTTTAATCATGTTTGATTGTTTGCACTAGATGCATTGATTTCAGTGTATATGTTGATTTCTGATTTGATGCAACTAGATGTATGATGTACATTAATTTCAAAGTAATTAGATTAATAGTGTGCATTAATTTTAGTGTAAGCACATCTTTTCCCTCTCCATCTATATCTTTATCTCTCATTCTCTCTCCTTCTTTATCTCTCTATCTCACCCCAAAACATACACTCTCTCTCTCCCTCCCTTTCCCCTCCCCCTCTCTCTCTTCCCCTTCTTTCTCTTTCTAACACTTCTATCTCCATATATATATCTCTTCCTCCCTCCTTGTCTTTGCCTCTCTCTTTTTCCCTCTCTCCCCCCATCCATCTATATCTCTATCTCCCCTTGTCTCTCCTTCTCACACACAAAACATACACTCTCTCTCTAAGTGTAAGAACATAAAATTTATTCATAATGTGCATTAACTTCTGTGTTACAGTAATTCATAAATACAATACTTGAATTTTCATCCTAAAAAAAATGTTAACTTACCCGAAATGTTTTCTTCCTAAAACTGTAAACTATTTGTAATTGGCTACATTCTTATTATAGCCCTCTTTTATCTATGGTTTAACACTCGATAAGTCACAACGATTGAATTTGGAGAAAACTACTATTAATATTGGAGAGCAACATAGACAAGGTATGATGTTTACTACAATAGTTCGAGTTAAATATTTGAATGCTCTATGATTTCAGCTGCCCTTTTAATATGATCGATATGAGAAAATGGCAAAAGTAATAGGTGTGACAATAAGAATAGTAGAAGAAAATAGTTTGAGATTGATCGCAATGAACATTGTTTGTAATTGATTATATTCTTACTATTCACATTTTCTATCATTCAACATTGTTACATTGTCAATTTGCACTCAAAATTTTTATTTCATCATTTTTCATCATTCAACTTACTAACAGTTTCTCTCATCTCAACAAATTGAGGTAGCTAAGAAAATTTAAAACTAAATTGACCATATTAATCTTAGACATATTTAACATATTTAAAATGTTCAAAATAATTAAATGTTTAACAAATTTTGTATGACTGCATACGCCTAAAACGAACCTAGATCCATCTTAACCCCCGATCTATTAAGTGCCGAGAGGGATCAAATCTCTCGAGGTGCAAACCTTTCCTCATGTTTTGCACTCAAAAAAGAGGTTTGCACCTCAAGAGATTTGATCCCTCTCGGCACTTGACAGATCTGGGTTAAGATGGATCTAGACTGGTTTTATTACATTTTTGCGAGAAGAGACACGCTTTAGCTCACTATGGAAGATATGTTATAATGTCTTGTTATGTTATGTTATTATTTTGACTCAGTCAAATTACATAAAATAAAATAAATAAATAAATAAAATCATTAATTGCAATAATTAATTAATAATAATTAAACCAACATACATCCATCTAAATTTGGATCTATCAAGCTCTGAGAGGGATCAAATCGCCAAAGGTGCAAACCACTGGGGCTTCATTGTGGGACCAATATCATATCAAATGCATTCATATTGGGGGATGTATATTGAGGAAAAATGACATAATAAATCTGGGGATATATAGGGGGTAAAGGGTTTTTATATTGGCATGTATAAAAATGGAGCTAAAAGTTAATGAAAAAATAAAAAGGGGTATAAAAAATGTTAATGAAAAAAGGGATACCTACAATATCTAAGTGAAAGTAGGGGTTTTTTAATTGGCAAGGTGTATTAGGTTTGTATTGGTAGGGGGTTAAATAATGTGATTTTTAGAGGTAATTTCCATTATGTAGTCAAATTAGGGGTATTGTTTAGTATCTCATGAATGAACGTGATATGTCATAAGTTCATTCAGTGAAGCCCCTATGGTGCAAACCTTTCCTCGTATTTTGTATTCAAAAAAGCGGTTTTCACCTCGAGAGATTTGATCCTTCTTGGCACTTGATAGATCCAAAGTTAAGATGGACATTATATATGTTATTATTCTTTTATTTTTTAATTGAGTTCATTACATTAAATTTTCTTTTTTTGTTAAATGTTTATGTTAAATGTTAAATTTTACAAATATTTACACCTACATATATCCCCCTATACTGTGCTCGAGAGTGCCTCTTGATGTAATTATTAATTATTAATTATTTTATTTATTTATTTTTACAAAGTAAAAATGTTAAACTTTACAACATCTATACCATATTAGGTTGACAATTATTTCTATTACAAAAAATTTGTATTATTAGAGTATTCATTTTTTTTTTAATTCATATAATATTTTAGCATTTGATATAGTTATGTTTTTCTATAATATTTTGTATTTTCTAATTTATAAAAGATCAACATTTTTTTTTGTTTTATAATTTTTATTAAAAAAATTCTAGTTTGTGTGTGTGTGTGCGTTTTTTTTCTAATATTATCCTTTATAATACTATCACAATTATATAAATTAGATGGTTGATAAACAAAGGTAGACATCAAAACACGTACCTTATGATACATCTCACATTATCATAAAATTTAACTGAACTATAGCTTTATTTTAAATTATTATTATTGAGATGATAAATCTCAACATTTGATGTGACTACTATTATGAATATTTTAGAATATCCTATGGATGTTAAATCCCTTGTCACTTTCAAAAATTGAACATAGATGGGGAGGATCCTAATCATTCCTTCCAACCACCAAAGATAATCCCAAATGTTAGAATATTATACATTTTTAATATTATGTGAAATATTTTTTAAAATATATCGTTAATTTTATTTAAAATGCATTATTGATAAGTATTTTAAATGCGGCTTGTGTTCAAACGTCACCGGGCTACTAAGAACAGTGCACCAGGACGAGACATCTGACTTACACTATTATATTATAGATATATATATATTATATATATATATTATATATATATATATAATATATATATATATATATATATGTATATATATATATCCCAAAGGAATTAGATCCTAATGGTGGAAAGTGAGGAGGTTTTCACCAATGGGTAAGGTTCGATTCCCATGAGGGTTTAACTTGAAGTCATGGAAACACCTTGAGGTAGTGGTTGACCATGTGGTTTCACCCAAAGAGATTATATTAAATGATCTCATGACACATGCACACATAAGTTGATCAAATCTCAACCGCATGTCTTTCAATTTATATTTTTATAAAGCTCCCATGATGGAACTTGATTGGCGAATGTCATGATATGTAGTAGTTGTGAAAATTTGAGGTTGGAGATTCAAATCCCCAAATTTATCATGTGAGTCATGTGTGGGGTAGCATATGGGTTCACCTAGTAATTATAATGGTAGTGTATGAATCGACTTTGTGTCATGCGATTGTGAAACTGACTAATTTTTTATTCTTCCCGCTCCTCTTTATACATATACGTGCTATATACATATACTATACATATACATATACATACATTTATATAATATATATATATATATATATATTATATTATTATATTATTATATATATATACTATATATATATATTTATATTAATATATTTATTATATTATATATATATATATTATATTATATATATATATTATATATAGCAATATCATACTAAAATATTTATAAAAATTATAATAAATATTTTTTTCCCTTTATTGGATCAAATTTTCTACAAACTGGCTCAACTAACCTGTGGCTTGAGAAATAGTGACTGAGGGATATCTAAGCCATCAAAATTTCTTGAGATGCATGGTCCACACCAACATATATGCATTGTTGAATTTGGTTTATTTGTTATATTATTCTTTTTCTTAATTTCAAGAATATACATGTTTCAATCATCACCAAAACAAAATAAGTGGGCCACCAAGCTACTAGGATATGACTATGACATTTTTGAAAATATGAAAAAAGATAAAGAAAATATGGTAGATGTTGATGGGTTATCACAACATTTTGAGGAGCATGGATCCTTTTTTGCGTTCCAAATTGGATGAAAGAAGGCCATCAACGATGGTTTGAAAATGACACTATCATTGAACTCATTCATAAGCTTCATGACTATCCTAACCCTCCTAATTGGTATGCATCATATCTAGATACATTGTGATATAAAGGATGCATTATTGTGGTAATTTTTGTTTCCTTCAAGAAAAGAATCTTGGAGGAATTTCATTCATCAACTACAACAATCCACTTTGAATTTTATATGTTTGAACTAAGCGTTGATTATTTTAGGAGGGGATGAAAACTAATGTACAATATTTTGTGGAAACATATGACACTTACCAAAGAAACATAGGGGAGATAATAAATACACTAGCACCATTGTAACCGTTATCTATCCCAACACTTATATGGGTTGACATCACTATGTATTCTATAGTGGCACTTCCATGTGTGGGAAAAAATAATGTGCTAATTGTGGTAGCCAATTTCCTCTCTAAATATGCTCATTTGTATGCTCTACAACATCCATTTACCCCCTCTTTAGTTACCCTTGCATTTCTTGATCATATTTTTAAATTACATGACATGCCTACTTTTATTGTCTCACATAAAAATGAAGTAGTCAATAAGTATGTAGAAACCTATTTGAGATGCTTCACGTATGTGAAACCACATAAATGAGGACGATGTATTCCTCTCAGAGAATGGTGGTACAATACATTTATCACAGAGCTACCAAAATGACCCCATATGTAGTGGTTTATGGCTAAAATCCATCATAATAACTTCATATTTTCCATGTGCTTCCAAGGTTTGTGTAGTGGATCACACACTCCATACCAGAGAACCCATTCTCCACATACTAAAGGAAAATTTGGGTTTGCTCAAAATATAATAAAGAAAAGAGTGGACTAACATTGTACATAATCCTATTTTGTAGTATGGTATTAGGTGTTTCCTTGACTTCAACCCTACAAATAAAAATCACTCAAAGCCAAAACACCTTAAAAGTTAGAAACCAAGTTCTATGAACTTGATGATATCATTCATTGCATTGGAAAACTCGACTACAAACTAGCTCTTCTATCCCACTCCTAGATTTGTCTAGTATTTCATGTGCCTTATTTAAAAAAGGTTATGGGATTAAAATTCAAGGCACAAAAAACTTAAACCTGATCATGAGGGCTCCATTTGGCCCCAACTAGAAATAATATTGGATGATAAAGAGAATCAATTGTGACAGTGTATCATCAATGAATTATTGATTCAATGGAAATACATTCCACCTAAAGATGACACATGGGAACCAACTACATTTGTATAGCAATTTCCTCATCTTCATCCTTGAGGATAACTTTACTTTTGAAGGGGGAGGGTATTTTAAGGACCTCCCCTAACCTACCTACTTTAGGCTACATAGGAGGTAGTTAATTATTGTATGTGGTAATCCTTTTTAACTAAAGCCCATTAGAAATAATGGACAATGATTCAATTTAAAAGGGTACATTTTAGAAGGCCCACTAAGTAGTTGATACCCATTAGTGATGGGACCAGAAGTAATTAGGGTTTTTGCTATGTAAAATCTATTTATAGAGATAGGATATGTAATGTTTGTCTTGTGTTATGTATTTGGAGCTCTACTTAATGGAAATTCACCCCAACTTAAGAGGAAAGAGGACATTGTATTCTTATTTTCATTATCAATATGAAAGTGGGATTTTATAGATTTTATCCTATTTTCTTTTATGTCTAGTTAGTCTACAATTTTATTTTATGTATACTTAGTTGTGTTCCAATTTTCAAGGATTAAGGAACACCATAATAAAAATATATCAACATATTATATTATTATATTTTTTTAACATGTTTTCAAAAGGGTTACCTAGACTACCACCTAAGTAGGAGTTGAATTTCATGACTAAATGGAAAATCAAGAATTAAGACTATCTCAAAGGGTTCTTACTGCATCACATCCCTGGAATTTCAAGAGTTGCATATGAAACTCCATGAATTGTTGGATTTCATATTCATCCATCCCAATATATCACCATGGGGAGTGCATGTGATATTTGTAAAGGAAAGATATGTATCATGGAGGATTTGTATAAACTATAGACAATTGAATAAAGCAACCATAAGAAATCAATATCAATTTCCTAAGATTGATGATTTTTTTGATCAAATGGAAGGGGAAATTATATTTTCAAAGATTCATTTAAGACAAAGATATCATCAATTAAGAAATAAGGAAGAAGTAATACCTAATAGGATGTTTAAGATGTGTTTTTTTCATTATTAATTTGTAGTGATGCCATTTGGGTTGAAAAATGGACTATCTTTGTTAATGAGTTTGATGAATGGATGTTTAAATAATACCTTGATAAGTTCATCCAAGTATTTTTGTATGATATTTTTGATATATTCAAGGACACTATAGAAACATTAAGAGAATTTAAGGACAATATTGTACAACCTTGAAGAGCATAAATTGTATGATAAACTCTCTAATGTTTCTATTTTGAATTAGAGATTCATTATTTGGGACACATCATTTCAGCAGAAGGAATCATTATGGATGCATGAAAGAAAAAATATCTTATGGAATGGATAATTCCTACATACATACTTGAAGAACATAGTTTTATGTACTTAGTTGGTTATTATAAGATATTTGTAGCAAGTTTTCCAAATATTGTGAAACCTATCACATAATTTCATAGAAAAACAAGAAATTTAAATGGATAGTGTAGGGTGAATAAGTATTCAACAAACTTAATAAATTGTTGATAATAGCTCTAATATTAAAGATGCCATATATGGATCCATGTTTTCTAGTTTGTACAAATGCTTGAAAAGAAATATTAGGGATGGTCCTAATGTAAGAATGTGTAATTCCCACTCCTTTATCTTATTATGCTACATTAGGTTATTAACCTACATAATGTGAAATTTCCTGATGTCATAGACCCTTGCTACTGTTATTAGTATGTGTACAAGGTGTGGATATGCTAGATACATACCCGCACCTAAAAAAAAATTGTTATTATTCTAAGCCTATTATGATAGATGATTAATTAATTGTGTAAATCAGTTTCCAGATTCATATCACATTTAGTTGTTGTTGTAATTAGGATGGTGATTAATTAATGTTTAAGCTTAATTAGCGAAAAACTTATGATTAACCTTAAGCTTGATTAATTAGAAAACCTGAAAGGTTATAGCATCAGAATGGTAACATTAGCAAAATTCATCTCAGAACCCAATTTTACAAATTTCAAATTATAGTTTTGATAACGTAATCTAAAAATAAGGGCAAGGTTTATCTTGAATGTGGAAGGGTGAGATATGAAAACCATCAAATACTCTATTATTTAACCCTGTTGAGAATATTATATTTGTTTTCCATTATATAATTTATTAAGACATTAAAAAAGCTTAATGTTTGAAAGGTAAGGATTCTAACCATATAAACCCCACATAGTTACTCTACTTTTTAGTTTCTATCAATGCCAATGGAACAAAAGTGAAAGTATTAATATAGAATTCTATGGGAAGAGCAAGAAAGGAATGAGAAATGTTATCAAGTAATAAACCATCCATATCGAAGATAATGTGGGTGATGCATTTGCATTTATGTGGTGCCAAATTTCCCATCATTGCATCACCGTAGGTGAACTCTGTCACACTTTGCTTGATTAAAAACCGTAAAAAAAAATAATTCACCAAATAGACAACAATTGTATGTGGCTTCTACATTGAAAATAAGTTTAAGCAAGTTCGAGGGAGGGGGGGGCGGCAGCATAAGACACTAACTATGCATTGGAGCACAAGCCTTTCTCGTGAAGCTAATATTAACCAAGATGATTCCTTATCCATAGCAAGTTAAGAATCATGATCTAAGAGAGAATGAATGTGCCCGGTCAACCATCGTGGCTATGGAGCCAAACCCTACGCTGTGAGAAAACGATTTGCAGCTAGAACCAATGTGGAGTAATTAGAGAGGGGGGGAAATCTACAACAACGATGAACATGGTGAGCACAAGGGACGATCTTTGTGAAAGTGTGTTAATCGGAGTAAGGAGGCCAGGGAAGGTGGGCCTCATGTAGGGGCCCACATTACCCAACCCCTAGTGGAAGGTAATTCCATACATTTTAAATATTAAATATTTTCTATTTTCTATTTTATTTATTTATTTTCATTTTTCAATATTTAATTAAAAGGGAAGGAAAATAAATAAAAAATAAATGAAATTAGGTAAGATTATACCATATAAAGACATAAAAATAACATAATATATGCATAAAAAGATTATAAATAATATAAATGTATTAAGACAAAATAATATTATATAAATAAAATTTATTATTAGTAACAATTATGTTGATATATGGCTTATATTATGTTGTATAAGGATATCAAATTTTAATTAAAATTTTATATCAATAATTAAAATTTTATGATAATTACTTAAATGCATTTGATAAATTAAATATTGTGATTGATTAAATTTAAGGTTATAAGACTCATATTGGTTGATATTAATTAAATGGTCTTAGGAAGGAAAATATTTGACGATATGAAGACTTATGAGGGTGACTAGTAGTGCATCATTATACTTGCTAGCTAGCAATTAGATAGGATTTAGTAGACCCATGAGGGTCCTCTCAGTGCAAATAATATTTGTTTACAAGCATAGTTATAAGGAAAACTTACACCTACCCTTATGTATGTATGTGTGAGAAAAAGTAGAGTGAAATTGTCCTAGGCTACACTAATGAGCCTCTCATGCCATCCAAATATTCAACCAAATCATAATGGTGAGGATGAAAGGGAATTGAGGCTGAGGAGGCTCATCACAAGTACCTCCTCCACCAAAACCACCACTTCATTCACAAGAGATAAACCTCATATTGTGCACCCTAGAGGTAATTAATAAAAATTTAAGAGGACACCAAATAGTTGGGGTGGAAGTAGAGCACCCTCCATTAGGGGTGTGTGACCTTGAAAGATCAAGGGACTTTGATCAAGGAGCTCTAACAAAGTATATTTCTAGGGAGCTCCATAAAATTAAGCTTCCAAATTTTGCGAGAAGTTGTGCCAAGGTATGGGTAAAATCTCAGCTAGAATAAATGACAAGATGATTCACACTAAGTGAGTATACTTATATTTCGAAGATTAAGATAGAAATATTTAAACTTGAAGGTAATGCCCCTGATTTTTTAGGGAAAATTGGAGTGATAGGTACACTTCAATCTTAAAACTATTACCTGGGATTTCTTTGAGGAAAGGTTTAGGAAGAGGTAACTAGAATTATATTATGAAGAACAACAATTAGGAGCATTCCATGCTTTGTTTAAGGGAAATTGAACAATAGAAGATTATGAGATTAGGTTCATGGAGCTGGTCAAGTATGTATCCTACATAGAAATTAATTAGTGCTAGGCATATTGATTTGTTTATGATTTTAACCATAAGACCATGGAAAAGGTATAGATGTGGAAAGAATCCTCAATTATAGAAGCTACTGAAAACACTTGCTATGTAGAGAAGCACTTTGCATTAAAAGGGGAAGCTAAAGTTATCTCTCCATAATGGAAAAGGCTTGTGGGGAAGGCCCCTCAGACCCTATCCAAGGGAGGAAGTTCTAGGTTGTAGCCATATGGAAATAGGGTTTTACCCCGAACAATGGAAGGAAGCATTTCAATGACTACCACTATAGCTTCACCAACAACTCAAGGACTTATGAAAGTCTATGATAGAAATGTGGATCTATAAGTAGAGGTAGAGGTTCTAGGGGAGGGAGTTCATTATATAGGGATCGATAGATCCCTATCCATATTCCACATCACATCTCTTGTCGGGGATGTGGGGAACCTTATTATTAGCATGAATGTCCTGAGTCACAACTTGGTAACACTCATAGAGATGGAAAAGAACCAATGGGAAGAGTAGGAAACCGCTGCAAAATCTATGCATTGGTTGATAGCCACCAAGATGAACACTATGGTGGAAACATTAGGTGCAATAAATCATGTAAAAATTAAAATTTTGATTGATTTAGGTGCTATAGATAGTTTTATTTTACCATTTTCATTAGAAAAATGTGGGTTGATACCTTATGAGTATGATGAATTTAAACAAGTCAAGATGGCTTATGGGTAAAAAAACTAGTAGGATTTACTGTTGATCAATGCTTCATAAACCTAAGAGTGCATACAACTAATTTGAAGGAATATGTCAATGCTCTGGGAACATATGCTATCATCATTAACATGGACTTGCTAGAAGCTCATTGAGCTCTGGTGGACTGTTTAAAAAAAAAATCATATGTTTAAATGATGAAGGTAGATCAATTGAGATCTATGGTATCAAGAGGGAAGTGTCCCTACGATTCATGTAAGCACCCCTCCCACATTTACCTAGTTTCACTAGCCTGTAAGGCTAAACATGAGATGAAAAGTTACTATGAAATGACCCGACCTCCAAGCTTCAACTATGAAAGTGGGGTCAACAAATCATGGCCAACTGGAAACTCACCTCATTCCTCAACACTATAGGACACTTAGGGGCCAAAGAACCACCCCAGGTGATCAAAACCTGAGCTGGGGATGAATTTCACACACTTTAACCCCCAACAACGTTCATGACAAGGCCTCCATTCAGTGATAGTCCTCCAAATGCATGCATAAGCCTACATGGGTGTGGTTGTGACCCAAATTGTTTAGTTCAGAGGGTGCAATCCCGAGATCTGAGCCTAGATTAAAAGTCTACCACCAGACCACTACCCAAAAAATATTGAAACTTCTCAATATCAATAATGGCATGAAAAAATGCTAAACATACAAACTTGAAACTAGAACTTGACCTATACTGCCTAGAACATAAAAAACATTTCATCAAAGACATGGCAAACATGTAAGCTATAGGTCATGAATGCATATATGATCATAAAAGTATGATATTCATCTAAGAATCACTGAGAAGGCCCTATTACGTTTCCACATAGCTAAAACAACACTTATTAGTCCATACATTCATCAACTGATCAATAGCTAAGCCATTCATGACATGAACCGTAAAAGATGCACATCATATGAACAACATATAACTAGAAAATAACCTGCATATAAACCATGGAAACTTAGCCATAATGTCACCACCATAATTTCTACAAATATACATGAATCACAATAGAATAATAGCTCTTATTAACATAAGAAATTACCAACCAAGACATGGACTTCCACGTACCACCCGACCATAGATTGCACTGTATCAATTATCTCTTTCAACCAATCACCCTCATGCCATATTCCAAGTAAGAATGTGGGATCTCATGGAATAAACCAAGGCAAACCAAACTAGAAATTCAAGAGGCCAAACCACCTCAACCCCCAACCAATGATTCCACCTCATGGTTAGACATCACTAACACGAACTAGATTGGTCTCGACCCAAGCTTTCTAGGGCTCTAGGAACTAGTATCTCAACCCAAAACCTTCTAGGACTCTAGAGAATTTGTCCAATTCAAACCCAAGGACTTGTAACTCAAGCCACCTAGGGATCCAAATCGTTTTTCCTAACTTAGGCTCCAGGACTAGTAACTCAACCCAAGTTGTTCCAAGGCTTGTAGAGCATTTGTTCCAACCTACAACCATAAGGAATTATGAGCACCAACTAGGAAAAAATCAAGTGGAAAAACCCACAACACCATTTCTATCTAGGAAATGAAAAGGTAAGGCTAAAACCACTATCAATCTAGGAAATCCTCCATGCCAATGATAACACATAACCAAATAATCACATGCATACACCATGCATCGATAAATTAGCAAGGAAAACACACATGCAACATATATTTTGCAAAGAAATCCAACCGTAGTCATTGATCCACTTGTTCCCTTGCACTTTCCTACTTTCCTTTCCCTTCTTTCTCCAAATCCAATGTATTCCAAAGTGCTCCAAGAATGCTCCAAGATTTCTCTAAGTGTGCAAGATTATGAGAGAATAGAAGAGAGCTCCACCCAAAAACTATCAAAAGCTAATCAACAAAATATCAACTAACAAAAACTGTGAATTGATCCTTAGAGACCTTTTTTTATCATTGACGCCTCTATTTTCTTCATTTTCCTTCATTTTTCCTCACATGCAAATTTGTGACCCTTCATCTCTATTTTCTCCTATTTTTCTTTATTTCATAAACAGAATGCCAATTATTTCCTCGCATTTTCCAATGCCTTTCCCAACATAGCCATGAATTAATCACCAGTGATACCCATCACTATGTTTTTCCCAACATTTATCTTGGAATATGTATCCCATGACCTTGGTCTTATTTTTATTTGCAATAAAATCAACCAGGGGTTGTTACAAACCCCTCCCCTTAAGGGAACATTATTCTCAGTGTTCAATAACACTTATAAACCAACAAAACATATGCTTCCCATGGAGCTTTATAACACAAATCGATGCAACATTTACATTATATCATACTATCGAGACCATGACCATCATACATGAAAACCATACAGCCTATTGGAGATTTATAACATAGCTCGATGTAGTATTTGCAAAATACATATGCATATATATATAACCAACACAACATCAAACACATAGACCAGAATACATCCACTCAACTGGTGGATAGAGAAGGATACATAGGATGCATTTGACCAACCATCTCCCATGTAGTTTCATGGGTCCAAATTGCTTCCACTAAACTTTAACATAGTCGATTTCTCTATTCCAGAGCATGAGTTGTTTCCACAGAAATATGCATTGTGGTTATGGATAAAATTATCCCTCTGGTTTCACCTATAATATAGACCAATCATTCACATGATCAACATATTTCACATATCCCTTGAGCAATGAAACATGGAAAACATCATGGAATTTCATTGTCGGCGAAAGTGCAAGTATGTATTCCATTGGACCAATACTCTCAAGGATCTCGAAAGGCCCACAATACCGAGGCTCTAGCTTGGTACACGACTCAATCCTCAATGAGCTGTTCTTGGGCTTGATGCACAAGTACACATGCTCCCCAACCTAAAACTCCTTAAATACCATGTGTTGATATGCATAACTCTTTTTCCTGTCCTATGCTACCTTCAAATCCCTCTTAATAATATGCACTTCTTGTTCCATCTCTACCAACATATCTTGTCCAATCAGAACCCTATTCACTAGATCACTCCAGTTGATAGGGGTATTACAGCTACGCCCATAAAGCACCTCAAATGGAATCATCTTCAAATGTTCTTAATAACCATTATTGTATGCAAACTCCAACAATGGAAGATACTTTTCCCACTTTCTCTATTGATGCATGACATACATTATTAACATGTCCTCAAGAATCTTGTTAACCATCTTTGTCTCTCCATCTATCCATGGATGATAAGGTATACTAAAAACCAACTCTTTCCCCAATATTGCAAACAACTCTTTCCAAAACCTGGAAGTGAACTTGGCATCTCTGTCAGATACAATATTCTTAGGAACACCATGCAATCTCACTATCTCCATGATGATAATCTGAGCTATGTCACTAGTTGAATAAGTAGACTTCACTAGAATGAAGTGAGCTACGTTGGTCAACCTTTCAACCAAAAACATGATGGAATCATGTTGTCTAGATGTCCTTGGAAAGCATGTAAGGAAGTCCATGGAAATGACCTCCCATTTCCACTCTAGAATCAGAATCAGCTACAATAAACCACCTGGATTCTTACATTATGATTTTACTTGCTAACAATCTAAACATCTTGCAATGAACTCAAACACCTCTTTCTTTAAGTTCGACCAATGGTAGAATTTTGCAACTATTGTCAATGTCTTCTGATATCCCGAGTGACTTGAATATGCCTTAAAATGAAATTCCCTTAAGATAAGCTTCTCAAGCTCATTGTTTTCTAGCACATAGATCCTGCCCCTAAATCTCACCAAACCATCTGCCATGAGATGATAATCAACATCTTTTTCATATATGATCTATTGTTTTAACCTGTTCTTAAGCTGTTGGTACCTTTCATCATGTTGTCTTGCCTACAAGATCTACTTTTGCAAGTCTGTCCCATATGAAGTCGTAGTTGCAATGTGATTTACTTGCACTCTTCTACTAAGAGAATCTGCAACCATGTTATGGTTTCCCTTAATGTAGCTAATCTATAAGTCGAACTGAGCATAGGTAACCACTTAGCTTGCCTAAAATTCAAATTAGGTTCGTCAAACAAGTACCTCAACCCACTGTGATCACTCATCAACACAAACCTCCTGCTAAGAAGATAATGTCTCCTCATCTTCAAGGCATGGATGATAAATACTAACTTGATATCATGAGTATAGTTATGCTCATGCTCATTCAACTTCCTTGACTCATAGCATACTACATGTCCTTCTTGCATTAGGACTCCAACAAGTCCTCTCTTACAAGCATCCGTACACACTATGAACTCTTTATCTAGATATGCAACCTTTAGAACTAGAGAGTTTATAAACAACCACTTCAACTGCTCAAAACTAGATGCACACTCCTTTGTCCATTCAAATTTATTTCCTTTTTAGTGCAAATATGTAATAGGATAGACAATCCATGATAACTTCTTGATGAAACTCCTGTAATAACCTGCTAACGCCATGAATGATTTGACCTCATCCACATTTCTAGGAATTTCCCATTCCATGATAGCTCTGATATTTTATGGGTCTAATTTGGTGCTTTCCTCGGAAATAACATGTCCCAATTAATGAAATTATGTTTGAAAGAAACTGCACTTGCTAAGCTTGGCATACAAATGATGCTCTCTTAGAATTCTTAACAATGATGCTAAATTTTATGCATTCACTTCCTCATTATTAGAATATACAAATATATCATTAATGAATACTATCAAAAACTTGTCTAGATAAGGATGCAACACACTATTCATCAAACACATGAAAGTAGCTAGAGAATTAGTCAAAGCAAAAGGAACCACAAAAACTCATAATTCATGTACCTTGTCCAGAAAGCAGTCTTGTAAATGCCTTGTTCTTTGATGAGTACCTGATGATATCCTAATATAAAATCAATCTCCAAGAAAATTATTTATCCCTTCAACTGATCAAACAAGTCATCAATCTGTGGAAATGGGTACATTTCTTTATCATCACCTTGTTTGACTGCCTATAGTCAATGCATAACCTGAGAATACCATCCTTCTTCTTTACAAACAACATCGATGCACCCCACAGTGACACAATTGGCCTAATGTATCCCTTGTCAAGCATTTCCTTAAGCTACAACTTCAATTCCACCAACTCTAGAGTGCTCATCCTGTACGGTGCCTTTGATGTTGGTGTTGCTCCCGACATTAACTCAATAGAAAAGTCCACTTCCCTATGAGGTAGTAACTATGAAATCTCTATTGGGAATACATCCTGAAACTCCTGCAAAATCAAACACCTATTCAAGACTTATGTATCCTCAACATCCTTAACTTTATCACTATAAATATGAACAGAAAATAACACACACCCTTTCCTACTACTGTGTTTTTCCTGCATAGCTGCAACCATTCTCACTATTGTAGGCTTCTTCTTACCCTACAACATTCTCCTTTCTCCACCATCATCTAGGCACTCAATAACTTTTTCATATCAATCCCCATTAGTCATGTGAATTTACAGTCAATCCATACCAAACAACATACTATGATACCAATGGAAGTACATTTAGATGTCGTGATGTAGAGATATCACTTAGCTCAAATGCACAAGATCTTACCCAATGATGAAATCTTTTCTTAGTACCTGTAGCCAACTACACAAACCAAGACTTTGCATGCACTTCTTTATTCAAGCAAATCTTATCCAGTAGGTCAGGACTGATATAACTATAGTTAGATCAAGGGTCAATCAAAATAGAAACAACTTGATAACAAATCTTACCTTCCATATCGATAATAGATGCTTGATGATCAACCTTCCTATTATCCAATGCTACATAAATCCAAGGAATACTCTTTCCAACATCCCCAACTATTTGCGCCTCCTAAGAACTGTAAATCTGAGGTCTACCACCCTAATTTTGTGGACAATCTCTCCTGTGATTATCCTTGCTACAAGTCCAACACTGCAAAGGCTTCCTTCCATCACCCTCGCTCTATTCCTCAGACTGAAATCCTTGTCATCTATCATCTGCATTGAATTTCTTTTATGTTGTTGTATTCTCCATGTTATTGGAATCCTAAGGTCTTTCTTTCTTCTTATCCCACTTTCCCTTAGTCTTGTCTTACCTTTGCAACCCTGCTTATGTTTTGAATTAAGTGTATAGTTCTCATAAAAATGCTTCAACTTCCCAATTACTTCCTCCAATGTCTGAGTCTCATCATACTCAATCTGATCCTTAAATGCTAATGGAAATCCACTAATGAATATTTGAACCTTTGTCTTCTCATCCTTAATATATGGTACACACCTCAACAAATCAAAAAAAATAGTTTTATACTCTTCATTTGTCATAGATCCCTTCTTCAACTCATAGAACTCCTTAGCCTTACCATCATATTATCTCTCTGACAAGTACTTCTTTTAAACTCACGCCAACTCAACTCCTCTACTTTGATGCCTCTGACATGCTTCACATCATCCCACCAGATGTCTGCCTTCCCTTTGAGATTAAAAATTCCTATCATGGCTTTCATATTCTCTATATAGTCACGTATCTCAAATAACTTCTTCATCTAAAGTAGCCATGCTTCTGCATTTTCCATTTTCTTCAACTCTCCATCAAAGGTAGGAGGTTTGGCTTTCTTGAACTCATCTGGAAAGACTGATTCTCACTCCTCCTATAAGGATGAGAACAATAATGACCATGATACCTATCCAAAGTAGAGCTAGAATATAATCCATAACCACTACCTCTCCTGTTGAGTGTATCCATCCATCTACCACCTATGATAGTATCATCCCTGTCCAACCTGTTCCCACCATGAGACCTTCTACCATATGCCCCATTTTTCCTTTCCTCATATCCATTATTGATCCCCGTGGTTGTCCATGTCTCTCCAAATTTGATAAACTTTGAAGGCTCACTACATTGACCTCTGCTTTCTTTTCCTGAGCTCTAGAAAGTCTTTCCTATGATTAAATGGTTATGTCATTATCCACCTTACAACTTCTGATATCAGCCTTTAAAATTATCAAGGTATATATTATGTCAAGGGAGTACTCATCTTTTTGTTTCTCATTTGATTTATAAGGAGAGTCACATGAACTATAATCCACCAACTTGCTTGCCATCTCTGATATTCTTCCTACAAACATACCATGTCAGATAAACCAAATATAAACATAATCAACATACCTTAATGAATTTCATGGGAGGCTATCTCATCTACAAATTCAATCAATATTAGCA
>APFE030825920.1:4046-24299 GCA_000404065.3 Pinus taeda | reverse complement strand
ATCTCCCCTAGGTTTGGTGGCTAACCCAGAATAGTAGAGAAACAGGGAACCTGACGCTTTCCTTAAAGTAAACAGATGATGGAATGAAGCCTAGTTGGAAGCCGTCACAGGATTTTCTCCTTCTTTAGCTTGAATGCTCCAATTCCAACTCTAATTGCCAAAATTAGAACCTGCACAGTCAGATAACACAAGCCAAGAAACTATGAGATATATGCAGCATCATCTAAATGTTTTATTCAATAGATCAACATGGTATTGAAATATATGAAATAACAACATCACATATAGGAAAACAAAGAATTATTTGCATTAATATAAATGGAAGGAGTTTAAAACCATAAATAGGTGTTGATCTTATAGAAGATATCCTCCAAGGCTCACTTGTTCTTTCCTTGTCACAATGTACACCTCCAATCACCCTCAATGCATGAAATTAAGCTTCTCACCATAGCAGCATAAGGGTAAAATAATTCTCCAAAAGCCAACCATTTCATATGGAAGGCTATAAATATATAAAGGAGTGGGGTAAGTTGGGAGTTCTTATCCAATTACCAATCTAAGGTTTTAGATCTTCCTTTGATGGGAGGATGGGATCAAACGATAAGGGATGGAAATTCCAAAGTAGGGTAGGATAGGATCTGAATTTTTTATCTAAGGTAAATGGTTGTAACAAAATTTGGAAGCTTTTGGAAGAGGAAGCTTCCTAAATTTCTCTCTTTTTCCATAGGTGCAAAGGGGAGCAACCTGTAGGTGATCAACATAGGCCATAATGGAGCAACCTATAGGTGAATTTTTTCTAACAAGAGGCGAGGGAACATTGGTCCTAAAACTAGCTCAGATGATGCAATTTCAGGTAGAAACTATGGGGAATAAAAGAGGCATGCTTGGGGCTTTGTGCAAGATGATTACAAGGGGTAATAGGATGTTGATTGATCCCATTAGGAGGCCTATTGGTCTGATTTGAAAAAGTGACCTATAATAGATTTCCCCCTAAAGTGCAAACTCAGAAATGATGACTGATGACTAAAGTAATTTACCTTATGACAAGTTGGGATCAAGAACAACTAGCGAGCTTCATATGTTACAATACATTTTCACCATGACATATTTGTTGCTGAGGGAGGCATACCCTTTCTTAGCACATAAGCTAACATAACATGTATAATGATCAAAAGACATGTCTGTAGATGAAAAATAGTGGATCCATGACTGGATGACTATCTGTGTGATCATGGCCATCATACATTGTGATCTCTGTATAACTTCTAAAATCGCAGCCTGGATGGATGAACTAGATCTAGGGCCTTCTATCTCCTTCACACTACCAACCAACGTACGAGATTTTAGAGCCTAGATTTACATTAGGCTGAAAAGGTAAGATTCTAGGTCCACATCAAACCACGCTCAGCCTGGTAGCTAGCCCTACCAAGTCAGGAGAGGGCTCTCTCTAGGTGTATCTCAGCAAATTGTATTCACTTAAGACTTGAGATGACTGATTTAATTAGTGATTTTAGGCTAGGTATACGTGTGCAATAGGTTTTTGAATGAATTGATGAATTGTTGGCTCAGATGAGAAGGCGGATTTTGGGGTGTGGGAAATGAGGCACAATCCTACAGGGATCTCGATGGGGCAAGGTAGGCAACTGAATTTGGCACCCTAAATCAAGTGAGATGGATGGATTTAGATAGAGGAGGAGTTGAAGAGGGCAAGAGAAACCATGGATCCTCACCAAACAATGGAAAACATCAAAAGACTAAAGCAAACTTCAAGTAGAGCACTGCACTTTTCAATGTATTCTACTTACACTCTTGTTTTTTTAGCTGAGAAGAAATAAAGAGAAATGATACATATAACACATGAATAAATTCAAAAAGACATAAGAAAGCATTGTACAAAAAAAAATGCCACAGAGATCCCAAAGAGTACTGCAAATCCTGGTCTCAATTCCTTAACCAAAATACTGATATGAGTGTACAATGAAGCTCAAGGCTTTCTCAAGAGTCCAACCTTCTACCAAAATACAACCCCTACACTATGAAACTCATAAAATATATACATTTTCTCATCCTTGTACTAAGGGATTGAGCTCAACCATTTTCTTCAAAATAGAATTAGTTACATTAAACTTGGGACGGATTTATGAAAATAGGTGTTGAAGATGAACTCGTATCTCCTAAACCATAGTAGCTGTTACAAAACTGAAAGCAGTTTTTGTAGATAAGGTCATGTTGGAGAAACAACTCTCTCAAATTTTGGAAATTAGTTTCCAATAGCTCGCAATATGTTCCACAAAATCATCTATAAAACAGAAAATCATTAAAAATTTAAATATGTGAAAATGAGCTGGAAAGATCTAGTCACATATACCAAAACATGACACCTGTGAATAAAATGAAAGAGGTTTTTGTTATATGGCTCGTACTTAACAAAAAAATCCTTTGGTTTTGCAAAATTACTTTCCATCTGTTGTAAAATGCCCTGCACTAAAATGACTAAAACAATAAAAAATATGAAAAATTTGCTTTGTTTTAATGTAGGCTCCAAATATCACTGTATATCTCCCACATAGTAGCACCTGTGCATAAAATGAAGGACATTTTTGTTATTTAGTATGTGATGAACAAAAACCTCTTTCACTTTTGAAAAATTCCTTACCATTATTTCAGAAACTGATTTTGTACTAAACTTGTCACAATGTGCAGCAACTGACCTCAACACATGCATAACCAAGAATCACTCATTCATTTCTTCTAATCCAAGAACCGGTTACGGAAGTGTGATATACTGTTGGAAATATATTTTCGAGCTTCTTCTGATGGACACACTTGTGACATATTTTGTGCTGAACATCATGTGCAAAACATCTAACAAAACTAGACATAGTAAGAGCTCATGTTGATCCTTGGTGACAGGCTGCGAAGACTGGAACTAACACGAGTCTAACCATGTGAATCAATGAGCTGAGGTCAAACATGGTAGACACCATATGATTACTAACTGATGATGTAAGCCATTAACATATACGAGAGAAGATAGCGATGATGTTAATGATGCTCAAGGTATTACAGTACAATCCGTATGGTGTGAATAATTAGTGTCAAACACCACACAAAGTCTTTTGGTCGAAGGCCATTGATGTAAACCTATCTCTAAGAGTGAGGAAACTTGCAATTGATGTATGCAAGGACCAAGGTACCAAGGAATGTTTCTAAGTCAACTTCCTTGATAAAGTGTTGATGTTGATAGGAAACGACCTATCACAGGAGGGCCCTGATGTATCCATCGTCAATGACATGAAACGAGTATCTAATGATTGAGACAAAATGATGCAGATATAGAACTGGATTAGGAAAGGAAAACATGGAATGGAGCCTTAAGAGTGTTGCAACAAATATCAACTAAATGAATTCTCTTGAACGCACTAGTGACACTAAAACTGAAATGGAGGCCCTGAAAATGGCATGATAACCGAAATACAAGAAAATTACCCAACCCAATAGCCACAAAGCTTAAGTGTAAGAGTGTTGTGTTCAAGAGTGTCTCGCTGCCATTAGCAAATGGAATACCCCGTTTTCACAATTTCCCAACCATACTAGTCAATACCTATTTAGTTTTCAAAAAGCTTGAGGAGGATAACATATGCTTGATCTGTAAGTTCATACTTCAGATGAATCCCTTCGAGTATATTTAACAAACCATGAGGAGTCATTTTCCCTTGTCATGTTTGAAAAGTTAGTCATTTTTTGATGTTTTAACGAGTCCAATGAAGGTAAAAATCGACATATTTTTCATGTTTAGAGAGTTTGAAAAAGAGGAGAAAAAGAAAACTCCAGATGTCCCTTTCGTAGATAGTCTATCAAGTATGAAAAGGTAGAAAAAAATACTCAAGAGAACCTCTTAGCATGTTTGACTAAGGTATTCCCTTTTCGTAAATATTTTATCTCAATCTAGAAAAAGGGTTTAAATTATACTAAGTAGAGGTATTTTCATTTACTTTTATGAGTTCGAAAAGGCAAGTGCTCGACACTATTTTCATATTTTGGGGGTTTGAAAAGAGCTTAGAGAGGATTCCTCTTGGAGGAATGAGTGGAATAAAGGGTAGTAGTTGGTTCCAGTTATGATGGAACTGCGCAAAACATGTAAAGGTCAAGAGGATGGCTAATAAGCCCACTCATCACAACGACTCCTCAAGAAATGGTAAAAACGAAGTGAAAGTGTTTGGTTGGTCAAGTAGATGGTGACGAGGCTGATAAAAATGGCAATCACGAGGGATAAAATGGGAATGGTTTCATGTTCACAAAAGCTTGAAACATGGGAAATTATGCTTGAAATTGGTTTCATTTTTACGCAAGCTTGAAACATGGGAAATTATGCTTGAAATAAGTTTGCATGCCTCCAACATAATGAATCAATTCTAGGTACATTCCCCCAAGCTTCATTTCATGCACCTAAGTAGAATACTGGGTACTGATAGGTGGATGGAATGAAGGTTCATTTACGAGATCAAGTGAAAGACTCAACTAAGAATTTACGAGATCTAATCAAAGACTCAAATAGAAAGGTGATTTGTTTCATTTTTTAAAGAGATTGAAACATGAAAAGAAATATGCTCATAGGAACATATTTAATTTTTTTAATGAGGTTGACATAGTAAAATCACTATCCTCATAAGAGCTTGTTTCTTTTTTTAACGAGCTTGACACAAGAAAAGGAACTCTGTTCCGAGGACATGGTTTCATTTTTCAACAAGCTTGACACAAGAAAAATAACTCTACTCAGATCTTGATCATGGCCTCTGAGAGACCATGGCTTCCAAGAGGTTCTCATCAAATGGGAGAATAACGCTCTGTAAGTGATACATATCAAGGGATCCAATGGAAAGATTGGGCTCCAATTCCCCCAGTACTCGATGCACTACATCACAAACTAGATCACTAATAGATGCGGGCATTGAATAGGTTGCCACATAATTAACCTATGGCAGGGGAGACACCACTCGCATATAAGGACAATTTAAGGAAGTTGGTTGATTGGGAGTCAAAATAGGACCAACAAACGAAAGCTAGTCAGTAGTCACGATTCTACCATTGTGCGGGAAACACATCACACGAAAGAGTGAAGAGACAAGATCTCCCATGAAATAAACATAGTCATGCCCAAGGAGTAAATTAAAATCCAAAGAGACTTGGACTACCATCACATCGATATAAATGACCTTTCCTCCCAAAGTAATAGGCAGCTTAGGAAGGATCCATAATGGTTAACTAGTTCCTCTACTAAAAGCCAATAGATTCTGGGTGACAGGCACAAGCTACGGAGAACCTAAAGCTTACCAAGCAGTTGAATACATGATACTAATAGATGCATCTTTGTCTATGTTTTATCCAGGTACAGACACATTATAATCCTATACTATGATTTGGAAGGGAATGTAAGGAGGAAGACGATATCCTATCAGTCAAATCCAATTAAAGGAAGTGACCATAATACTTGGAAGGGGTTGCCGTGGGAATAGGAGAACTACCCCCTTGTGTTATAGGAATGAGATAACTACTCTCCAGTGTTGTGGGAATAGGAGTATTCCCCCCTATACCATGGGAATGGGAGAACTATCCCCAGTTCATTGGAACATGAAGAAACGAGAGGAACCCTAGTGGTATGAAATTCATTCTCTATGGGAAAGGTATGATCAACTGAAGGTGGAACCAAGTCAATAATTTTCTCAACCAATGGCTAGTTGGGAACAAACTCATGGGATTTAAGTTCAGAGAAAGAGGGATTGATTGGATTCAGATCCTGATCAATCACTTCATCAACTAGTGGAGGATTGGGAGAAATCTTCCGGTAACCAACTGGAAGTCATGGCTGAGAAGCTGTAAGGTTTTATAACACTTTTTAGGCTTCATCTATATAAGTACAAAGGTGAATTGGATGATTTCCTTCACATAACGTATAGGGAAATTTTAATTTACCCTTTTTCCCATGGACCTTACTATCACTATTTGAGGGTTTGTCACCAACATGATCTCCAGAAGTTGATGCAAAGACCGATGTGAGCCTATGGAACACACTTATCATACCTTAGGAATACTAGGAAAATATCTAAGAATGTGGTCACCTTTACATAACATGCTAGGGAATTTAACTTTATGGGGTTGATTGGAATATTTGTCCATACTAGTTGCGTCTGTAAAAATGGTTGCTTGGTTGCCCCCCTACTTATTTTTCTTCTTCTTCTTCATCCTTTTCTTCTTCTTATTGACTACCCAGTTACTAACATTGATTCTTTCACCAGGTGAAGAGGAAGAAGATCGAACAGAAAAGGGTCAATTTTAGGATCAACTTGAGGTTGATATTGTTCAGGTGGAGGAGACCTAGTTGAGAAGAAATTTGGACATTCGGAACCATAGGGTTAAAAACAAAAAAACTTGAAAACCAATGGTAAATTCGGGAAGGGACAATGTTTCCATATAAGTAGCACTAATATTTCCAAAAGAAGGAAGAGGAATAGGATTCCCGTTAGAGGGGTTTCATTGATTGGTAGACTCAGGAACTATTGTCATTAGTCTTAACCTAAGATCTACTAAGGATTTTTTTTCCATGAAGAGGATGTTATTCCATGGTCAATTAATTGATTTTAGAAATTAACAACAAAAATAAATAAAAAAGAGGGTAATCTAGGCATAAAGGATTACTAAGTAACCGTAAATTGCAATATAAACCTTAGCGAACCAAGGGATTAATGTATGTGCAGGCAATATCTCTGAATCTTGTGTTCGGTGTATCACAATATACAAGGTGGCAGACTTGGTTACCTATGGAGAGGATAGAAACTTATGGTGGAATTCCAAAATATACTCGATGATACATGGAAGTGAAATTCGTAGTAGTGCTTTCAAATGCGAAAATGTATGATGATAGCATTCCCATATCATTATCATGCGTGGAATGCCATCCGATATAACCGGGTTACGTGGAGAATGATTCGATACACTTACATATGTGGAATGGGATATCACCCTTGGAATGTAATGCTGACAGAGAATGACAAATCCTACATTTAAAGATGTTGGAACACGTCTCTAGCTTAGAGCTGTATGTGTGTTGTTAAGTTTCAAATGATCCTCAGGTTAATTGAGATGAAATTTAAAGTTGATCTTGAATTAGATTTCAGTTTCAACACTCAAAACTCAATGTCACTTGAACACATCTATTATGCAACTAATATGAGAAAAATAGCTCTTTTCAATTTTGATGAAAGCTATCTAGTGTAGGGAAGAGGTGCAAACAATGATGCAACAATCAAATATGCAACAAAAAAGAGCTTCTTAACTAGATATTTCAATTTCACTATTCCAATTCAAATCAAAGGATTAAAATATGCCAAACCATGTAATGTAATCTATGCATGATTCCCCTAAAAACTATGAAAATGTAATCTATACACAATTTCCTTTCCTACTCTAAAACTGAGAATTATAATTATGCAAATGTGATCTATGCAAGAGAATTCTTCAAAAAAGACACAAGAGGATTCCAATGAAATCAAATGTAATATGAGATTTCATGAACAAAGGACTCAAACTAAAATTTGGTGAAATTTTAAAAAAATCAAAAGATATGACAGTCAAAGATGATTAACATTCATACACAATTGCATGTCTTTTTTAGCAAAAATGAAAGCAAAAGCATGCAATTTAACACTAGGGAATTCCAATTTCACACACAAAACCCTAGATGCAAATGTAAATTATTTTCTTTTTGACACACTTAATTTTCGAAACGATGAAAAATAAGATGCAAACGTTTAATCACTGATTCAAGTGCACTTTTGAGAATGAGGACTAAAACTACAATTCATCCAAGTGGTCAATGACAAAAAAAATTAGCTTACAAGTGACCAAATGGTAAGAAAAAATAAAAATCAAAACCAATTCTTACCAAAGGAAATCAAACACACGAACCAAATGGAGGCTTTAGGGGGACCATAAGACACTCAGGACTCAAGGGAGATCAGCTGGAAGTAGGCTGATCAAAGGGACACTAAAAATAAGGGAAATTTTTGTCCACAAATAGGGGCCAACACTGATGTAGAAAAGTCACCAATGCTTTTCAATGCTAGTACAAAGTGGGCCTAGGTGAGGTGCACGCTTTATTAGAGGCACCGAGGGAGAATTGGTCTAGGGAGAGAGGATTCCAACACAAAAATTGCAGAAGAGACTCAATGAAATCACTTCATAGGTCTGTTATTGGTTGGGTGAAGCAACAAATATCTATCAAATAGGTAATCAAACTCCATGGAAAAAAGAACCACCAAGGGAATACATCATTCCCCAGCGGAGTTTCCAATTTTTCATAACAGATTTACAATTGCAGATAAATGTATCTCCCCTATGTTTGGTGGCTAATCTAGAACAACAAAGAAACAAGGAACCCAACATTTTCCTTAAAGTAAATAGATGACAGAATGAAGCCTACCCGAAATCCATCGTGGGATTCTCTTCTTCTTTAGCTTGAATGCACCAATTCCAACTCTGATTGCCAAAATTAGAACTTGCACAATCAGATAACACAAGTTAAGAACCTACGAGATCTAGCAGTATCATCTAAATACTATATTCAATAGATAAACATGGCATAACAACATCACATATAGGAAAACATATAATTCTTTGCATTAATATAAATGGAAGGAGTTTACAACCATAAATAGGTGTTGATATTGTAGAAGAGCTCCTCCAAGGCTAACTTGTCCTTTCCTTGTAACAATGTGCACCTCCAATCACCCTAAATGCATGAAATGAGTTCTCTCCCACAACACCATAAGGTTAAAATCACTCTCCAAAATCCAACCCCTTACATATGGAAGGTTGTAAATAAATAGAGGAGTGGGGTAAGTTGGGAGTTCTTATCCAATTATCAATCTAAGGTTTTAGATCTAGCTTTAATGGGAGGATGGGATAAAAGGATAAGGGATGGAATCTCCAAAGTAGGGTAGGATAAGATCTGAATATTTTATCTGAGGTGAATGGTTGTAACAAATTCTGGAAGCTTCTACAAAAGGAAGCTTCTAGCAATTCTCTCTTTTTCCTGAATTTCTAGAGCCAATGTAGGTGCAAATGGGAGCAACCTATAGGTGATAAATGTAGGCCATAGTGGAGAAACTTGTATGTGAACATTGTCCAAAAAGAGGCAAGGGAGCGCTGGTCCTAAAACTAGCTCAAATGATGCAATTTCAGGCAAAAAATTTGGGGAATGAAAGAAGCATGCTTAAGGCTTTGTGCAAGATGATGACAAGGGGGAATAGGATGTTGATTGATCCCATTAGGAGGTCTATTGGATGGATATGAAACAACAATATATAAAAATATCAATCATATCAACATACCAACATTATCAACCTTTACGTGACGACACAAAACCACAAGAAATGACCACCACAGTGCATGCATAACAAACACATAGAAAATGAACATTCATGCATGACAAACACATTTCGCTCAATTAGTCTAAGTTTTTGAACTTGGAAACTCTGATACAACCCTATAACCTCGCCTCCCACATTTACCCACTGACCCGTCAAAGTAAACATGAGACGAAGAGTTAGTATGATATAACCTGATCTCTAAGCTTTGGATATGAAAGTGGAGCTAATAACTCATGACAAACTGATAACTCACCTCATCCCTCAGGACTATAGGACACTCAAGGGAAAAATAACCACCCCAAGTGACGAAACCCTAATCTAGGGTTACATTTCACACACTTTAACCCCTAACCACATGCAGGACAAGGCCTCAACGTGGTTATAGGCCCCAAACTGCATGCACAAGCCTTCCTGGGTGCGATTGTGACCAAATTTTATAGTTCAGAGGGTGTGGTCCTAAGATCCAAGCCTAGATTCTAGGTCAGCCTCTAGACCGATGCCTAGAAATTCTTGGAACTTATCAGAATGAAGGCCATGTCAAAAATTCTAAACATACAAACTTGAAGGAAGAACTTGAACTAAACTATCAAGAAAATAACAAACATTTCATTAAACACATGGAAAACATGTAAGATACAAGTCATGAATGAATATCTGATCATAAAAGTCTCGGGTTCATTTGAGAATTACCAAGAAGGCCTTATTCCCTCTCCACATAGCTACAAAAACACTTATTAATTCATACATTCATCAAATGGTCAATAACTAAACCATTCATGCCATGAGCCATAGAAGATACACATCATATGAACAACATATAACCATAAAATAACCAACATATAAACCATGGAAACTTAGCCATAATATCACCAACATAATTTCTACAATTATACATGAATCACAATAAAAGAATAACTATTATTAACATATGAAATTACCAACCAAGTTAGGGACTTCCACATACCACACAACAATATATTAGGCTGAACCAAATCTCTCTTTCTGCCAATCACCCCTGCACCATATTCCAAGCATGAATGTGGGATATCACGGGATAAAACAATAAAAACCAAACCAGGGATTCTAGAGAAAAAAAAAAATCAACACCCAACCATTGATTCCACCTCACAGTTAGACATACCTAACACCAACCAGATTTGTCTCTACCTAAGTTGTTCAGGGCTTTAGGAACTAGTAACTCAACCCACAACCTTCCAGGGCTCCAGAGAGTTTTTCCATCCTAGCTCGAGAGGCTAGTAACTCAACCCACCAAGGGATACAAAGTGTTTGTAGAAACCTAAGCTCTAGGACTAGTAACTCAACCATAGTTGTTCCAGGGATTCCAGAGTGTTTGTTCCAACCCACAACCATATGGAATTATGAGCACCAACAAAAAAAATCAAGTGGAAAAACCCACAACGCCATGGCTATCTAGGAAATGGAAAGGAAAGGCTAAATCCATTGTCAATCTAGGAAATCCTCCATGCCAATGACAACATATAACCATATAATGACATTCACACACCATGCGTCCATAAATTAGCAAGAAAAACATACATGCAACTTGTTACCCTGCAAAGAAATCTAGTTGTAGTTGTTGTTCCACCTATTCCCTTGCACTTTCCTTCTTTCCTTTTACTTATTTATCCAAATCCAATGTATTCCAAAGTGATCCAAGAATTCTCAAATAATGCTCCAAGGTTTCTCTAAGGGTGGAAGAGTATGAGAGAATAGAAGAGAGCTCCACACAAATATTGTCAAGAGCTAACCAACAAAAGCTCAACTGAAAAAAGTTGTGAATTGATCCTCAAAAGCCTTTTCATCATTGAGGCCTATATGTTCTTCATTTTCCTTCATTTTTCCTTAAATTTTGATCACATGCAAATCTATGAGCCCTCATCTCCCTTTTCTCCTATTTTCCTTTATTTCATAAACAAAATGCAAATTATTGTCTCTTTTCCTTTTCCAATGCCTTTTCCAATTTCCATAGCCATAAATTAATCACCATTTATACCCATCGCTATGTTTTTCCCAACACTTAGCTTGGAATACGTGTTTGATGACCTTGGTCTTATTTTTATTTGCATAGAAAATAAGCCTGGGGATGTTACAATTCATCTTAAAGATGAAGGTAAAATATTTCCTTAGGTAGGGTTGTAAATTGTATGTGGCCGAGACCATAATAATAGGAAAGGGAACCTCCCTAGATTAGCATCTAGTTCTATCAAAATTTGAGGATGTTTTTCCCAAAGAATTACGAGGGTTACCTCCTAAGAGGGATATTTATTTCACAACTGAATTAAAACTTTGTGTGGAGCCAATATCCAAGACATGCTATAGGATGATGGCTACATAATTTTTCAAGATGCAAATGGAGTAAAGAATTAGTTATATTTGGTACTGGTTAGACCTGATTGTTCACCTTGGGGTGTGTTAATGATTTTTATCAAGAAAGATAGTTCCTTAATGTTGTGCATAGATTATAGGGACTTGAATCGAGCCAAAGAAAAGAATAGATACCCAATACTTAGAGTAAATGATATCTTTGATTAAAAAACAAGAGAAATGATTTTCATGAAAATTGATATGCAATCCATATATCACCAAATAATGATTAAAGAAGGTGACACTGCAAAAACAACCCTTCAAACTCAGTTTGGGAATCATGAGTTCATAGCAGTGTCATTTGGCTTAACCAATGCATTTGAAATGTTCACGAGCCTCATGAATGACATATTCCAAAATTATTTTAACCACTTCATGCATGTATTTCTAGAAAATATTCTCATTTATTCCAAGAATGAAAAGGAGCATGAAGAATATTTATGGATTTTTTTGAACTGCTCAATGGAAAAAAAGTTGTATGGTAAATTCTTGAAATTCTCTTTCTTTTAGAAGGTGATTCATTATTTTGGCCACATCATTTTAGGAGATGGGATTTCGGTGGGCTTGGAAAAGTTGAAGGCCATAATTGATTGGTTAGTGTTGAAAAATTCTCATGAGGTGCATAGCTTCATGGGGTTAGTAGGCTATTATTGAAGATTCATGGGAGGGTTTTCAAAGTTTGTGAAACCCATCGCCTCCTTGTAGCACAAGGGATTTATGTATGAATGGAAAAATCAATGAAACACTACATTCGTTGAGCTAATGATATTACTAACTTGGAGAAGGACTTCATAGTTTGCACAAATACTTCAAGGGAAGGATTATGAGTTGTGTTATGCAAGAAGGGCGAGTAATAACTTATGCATCTAAGAAGTTGAAGAAACATGAAGATTTGTATGCTACTCATGAATTAGAATTAGTAGTAGTGATTCTAGGTTTAAAAATTTCAAGGAATTACCTCATTGGGAGAAGTTTTGAGATAAAGACTGATTATGAGAGCTTGAAGCATATTTTAACTCAAAGGGATCTGAATATTAGACAGGGGAAATTGAGTGAATTAATGAGTGAGTACGATTTTTTTATTTTTCACATCAAGGGAAAGGAGAATGTGGTGGTTGATGTACTAAGCATAAGACCAAAGATCTTCTCCCTAGTACCCTTGAGGGTCAATTTGAGGGAGGTGTGATAGAAAAACTATTTGGAGTGGTATATAAAGGTTACACCAATTCTCTATAATGGGAAGAAAATAAAACCAATTTTTTAGGGTTATACCCTTGATAAATATGGGATATTGATATTTCAAGGAAGAATGTACATCCTTGAGGAAGGGAATATACAAAGAACCATCCTTGAGGAGTCACATAAGGAACTTTACTATGCACATCTTGATCTGAAGAATATGTATGTTAATAAGATAATAGTTTCCTTTGGGCAGACATCAAGCATGACATAGTCCAATTTGTTGCTCGATGTATTGAATTCCATTAAGTGAAGGCTGACCATCACTACCCAATAAGACTCCTATAAATGGTAGACATCCCCATGTCTAAATGGGAGGTCATCTCTATGGATTTGTTTGTAGGTTTGTCACTCACATCACAATGGCACAACATCATTTTGGTAATAACTAGTAAGTTGACCAGAAGTGCCCATTTCATCCTAGTTAGAGACACTTATGATGTCACCAATGTGGCATGAGTGTTTATAAGTGAAGTTATTTGGCTACATAGATTACCCATGAAGATGATTTTATATAGAGACTCTCAACTTACATCTAGGTTTTTGACAAGTTTTTATTCAACATTAGGGACCCAGCTAAACCTAAGAATCACATATCATCTAGAAATAGATGAGAAACCTGAAAGAGTAAATTAGGTTTTGGAGAAATACTTGCTATTAGTAGATTTTTCCTACAATAATAGTTACCACATTTGAATCGGAATGCCTCCTTATCAAGCTTTGTATGGGAGGTCATGCAAGATACCTATGTGTTATGAAAGGCTAGAGGACAAAGTAATAGTAGGGCTTAATTGGTACAAGAAATGGAGGAACAAGTGATTCATATTTGAAAAATGTTAAAGAAAGAGTCTGATAAACAAAAGAGTTATCTCAATGCACATAGAACTGATCAAAGTCATGAAGTGGAAGACCAAGTTTTTATCTATATCTGATCCAACAAGAGAACCATTTAGTTTAGGAAAGGGACAAATTTGTTAGATCATTTTATAGGAACTTTAGGATCAAAAAGAAAATTGGACTAGTTTCTTATCATCTTGTACTTATGATCCAAATGCATAAAAATCATGTTGTTTTTCATGTAGCTATTCCACGAAATTATGTTTTTGGTGAATCTCACAAACTAAATTGGAGATAATTGTAGATATTCATTAGAAATTAATTAATGGAGCAATTAAATACACAAAATATTGTGGAAACACAAATAGAGAAATGCATAGAACAAGAGAGACACAAATATACATGGTTCACCCAATCTGGGCTACATCCACAGAGAAACAACGATCCTTCCTTTTATATTATCCAAAAAAATGAAGAGATAAAACCTACAACAGATCTGATGTAATTTCCTCTTCGCTCTCAGATAGTCTCCTCTCCCTTTCTTGCTCATAATAATAATACACATCCATAATACAATCCCCTCATATAAACTGAGGGGTTTCATTCAAGGGTAGAAACCCATAAATTAAACATAAATTCTACTGTTAGATCATTCATCCAATGAATGATCCATATTGACTATGAAATTACAATATTTTACAAGGAAAATTTTCATCTATTTTTAGCTTTGTGGGCACGTCCCCCAAACTGCCACTAGGGGGGTCCAAACATGAAGTCGGCCCCGCTTATACTCCCAAAGTGGCAATAGTGCGGGGGGGGGAGGGGGGAACCCCCCCACACCCCCATCATGGATTGGGATCCAAATGTCGCTGAAATAAGACCTTTGAATTTGGAAGATAATCAGGCTCAACATCAAACAATATCAAACATGGAGCCATTATGGTCAAGTTGTTTCACATATTGGACTGTATTCAATATTACGAATTTCTTGGTGGACTAGGTTAATTTCTAGTGGGACAAATATAATCTAGGGTCTACTACCTGGGAGGATGCAAAGACTTTACATTGAGAATAACCCTCACTTTTTGATCACATGTGATGCCACATTTTGACCTAGATATCTATTATACTAAGGCCTTATTTGTATTTTCATTGTATATTATTGATGAACATTGTGTAAATTTTTTTTATTTCAAATTGTAAAGATGGGCTTATTTATGTAAGACACTCCATGAACTATTTTTTTTTATTAAACTATCTCTTGTATGATTTACTTCCAGTAGGCCGATGTTAATTGAGAAAATTTGGTACATGGATATTAGGTCTGATATATGACGATTAGGATATATATATATATATAGTATTCTTGGATGAGAAGTAACTTACGAGCTAGAAGGAGTCTATGTAATAGTCAAAGATCCATGCTAGAAAGTGGTCGATGTTAAGACATTGAACGAGCAATGGTATGATTTACATTGTTCTATTACATTCTATATTAATTTACATGCACGATTATGACATTGAGTGAGGTGAAAATTGTAGGTAACCTGAATTCCTAATAGAATAATTTGATGACAAGGATTTGGAACCAATGTTGTAGTGTTGTCCATGTTAGGGTGTTGACCCTAGTTCTTTGAGGATATTTGGAGCATTTACCACTATATAACTTCCAAACCTAGAGTCATGGGAGGTTTTTGATGGACATTATCCCCTAGATGTGTGATGAAGACTTCCAATTTCCTACTCGGGTAGTTAGGTCAATATAATTAATGCACTTTCCATTTTTGCTCCATTAGTAGTTAGATTAGTGTTATAGCTAAAAATGTCACTACATTGGGTTCATTAGGGAATAAAAACACCTTAGAAGCTGAGATACATAAATTAGTCCATGTAAGATTCAAGAAAAATCATTATTTTCACCTTAAATGACCCCTAAGCACTAGTTGACAATGTTTCTAGGCTTAACAATGCTCCATATGACTTGACTGGGTAAATTGAAGGGCTCAACAACTCTCTTGTTACACTGTAAAAGGGAACCAATGTAGTAGTTTGTTTGGATAAGAGAAAATATGGTAAAACGGGATCACTCTTGTAGGATAAAGATGAAAGCACCATATCAAACATGGTCAACAAAGTGTCTAGGTTCAATGTGATCACTCCTCCAAGTTATCTATAAAAGAAATGACATCCATGGAACAAAAGGAGGAAAGTTCATTGTAATGAAGTTCCGTTAGAATATAGAATTGTGGGAATCCTTTGATAATCCATAGACGTTATGATCCTTGATAATGAGTTGTGGTGAGAGGGAGAGTATGGATTGAGAACGTGTAGAAACAAATGTAATGCAATGGTATAATGCAAACAATTTATTCTTTTCCCCAAAAAATCAATTCTTGTTATTGCTTAATGTATTTTTTATTGGTTTTTCATGCTAATGTTAACATGTGCTACAGGAAAATGAATTTGGTAGATTGTTATCTATGTGGAGGGACCTAATGTGGGGAATTAGGAGCAAGTATCTCTGAGAACATCCCTAGCTAGCTACACTGAATATCTACCTCTAAATCAAAGGTGAACCATAACCCCTCTTATTTGTTTTCTTTATTTGCGTGTGCATGAGAGTTGGATAGATAGATTGGGGACACTACTATCTATGACAAGGCTTATGCAGGCTTGTGGTTGTAAAGTACCCTATCATTGTAGTTGAAATATCTGTAAACAGAACTAGCGACTCCACTAGGGAGCTCCCAATGAGTCCTTTTTTGCAGTATTTATTTGATAATTTATTAACATTTGTTTACTTTTCTTAGCTTTGTATAGTGATTAGGAGTCATGGGACAGCTGGTTTCTGAAGTCTTTTTTCTTGAAAACTTCATATATGGGTTAAAATCATTTAATTTCTCCTTTTTAGAATTAACATAGTGTTGTTACCTATAACAGTGCTCTATTTTACTCTATGACAAAACAATTTGGCCCTTTCAATTCTCTGTTACCTTTGTGACATAGTGTTGAAGCCTTCAACCAAAGATTTTGATAGTTATTTTCCTAGAATTTCTACAATTTTCTTGCATCCATTTTTTCCTAGTTGTGATTTATCTTCAGATCTATTTTCCTTTGCCATATTTTACATCAAAAACTCTCAAATATACCTCATATAGGTGGATTTATTTTCCTTGTTAGGGTTTTAAATCTTCTTGCATTTGATTCTTGACAGAGACATTAACGGTTAGATATCTCTATACCACAATTGTCCTGTAACCCTTATACTTTATGCCTGCTTGTGAGTGTGAGTTAATCATTGAATACTTTATTTGAATGCATGCTTTCTTGCAATTATGGTCTTGTTTTTTAATGTGTGTTTATTACTATTTCCTTTGTGTTTCTTTTGCTATTTTCTTGCATTACTAATTTTGATCTAAGTTTCATGTCAGAGTACTAAAACAGAGGGTTGTAAGGATTTTATTCATATTGTATTTGAAAATTTATAACCTTCCCATAAATAGGTTGCATCAAAAAAAATATTGTATAAGATTTTTTGCACAACATTCTTTGGACACAAGTTATAACATCATCAAAAGTTTCATACCATTTACCCTTGAAATTAAATAACATACATTAAAATTAGTGTTTAATAAAATCAATTTGACATTTTTTTTTTCTCTAGTGACCTGCCAATGATAGCTTGGTTTAGGGTCTTGGAATAGGTTGGTGAGGTGAACTCTCCAAGGTCACCAAAACAAACAATAGAATCTTGAGATAGGCTTAGTTACATGTCACTGGGAAGCCCTTCTAACATAGAGGTCAATTGTGAGGATACATTGGGGCCATTGGATTGATATACCCTACTTAGCTTGGTATTGATTGCATGATCTAGACATAATTGTGGGGTCTCATTAAGGTAGGTTTCAAGTTAGATACCTTGCATTTTGCATTTGGATCCAATAGATGATTGTTCCAACCAGGTCGGGTAACTATACGTGGTAACCATAACGGCCATAAGATTAGGTACCTTACATGAGTGACAGTAGGGGGATTTCTTTGTTGTATTTGGGGCAGACATTGGTCAGTACTCACTTAGATTCCATGGAGGGAGGGTAATTACATCGAGAATTAAGAAATTAAGCAGGAGACCAACACAATTTTCGCAACCATATCTTCACAACTGACTTGGGACTTGATTAACCAAGCTCCAATTATGGGAATATCCATTTCATATCTTGGTTTGTGTTCTTTCTCTTTATATTTGATAGGTATATGATGTTTGGCCATGTCTAGTAGCCTTAGAATATTTATTTTGTGCTATTGTATACATATTTTACTACCACCTTAGCTAGGTTTAGTTTGGGTCGTTCTCACCAACTTGAGGGAATTTATCCCTATGAGGATGGTATACTTTCCCATAAACATAGACTTAACCCTACCACTACCATAGACACACCTATTTTAGGGAAAATTTTGGGCGATTCTCAAGGGGCCGAATCTCTAGTTAATGAAGTGGTTGACACAAGAATTCCACCTAATCCTCATTTGCCTATCAATCACATCTTGTCATCCATATCCTTAGGTGGGGATGTATACTTGTCTGGATATTTTCACTTACACAGTCCTTACCTATACCCCATCATGCTTAGTACCAATTCGATGGAAAACAATAGTGTGTCACCTATTACAACTAACAGTCTCCCTGAGTTTACTTCTATACCCTCTTCCATGATCACATGCCTTATCCACACTACCTTTGATGAGACTAGCTTCTCTTTCTGCCAGAGTATTCTAGGATCCATTTTCCCTTCGTTTAGTACATCCACTATGGGTTCCTCCACATCATCGACCATGTCCCCTTTATTCGCCTTTGACCAAGGCTCTAGTTCAAGTATGAGTAGCATACCCAAACCACATGTCAATAACTTAAAATTCATTTTCACATTTGCATCTACAAGGCCCACTATTGGTCCTAGTATATTTGCAAGAAGTCCATTGATATCGAATGTTGGATTTCCATTTGGTTGTAATAATCACACTAAGTCCATGTCGTTCCCTAGCTTAGATGGGGGAACATACATTTTCGATGGGTTTCAATTTTCTTGGGGTAGTAAATCATTAGTGAGATCTACTTTTCAAGGGAACATTATGTTTCTTTGGAGTGTCTAAGGGGTTGGGGGAACTATCCCTAATATGGCATTTAATCCTTGGGGCACCAACCCTTTTGGTCAAACTTTTTTTTGAAGAGCATCCCCTCTTGGTGCACACTTTAGTTCTATAGGTCAACAACCTTGAAATGAATCCTTTTGTTCCTATGGGCATCCCCTTAGGGGAATTAACCTTCATTATGTCTACATGGGTGCTAGAGTTATCCCCTTTAGTCAACCCACTTCCTTGAGTCAAACCAATATTTGAACCCATGCTATGGGTGGAGCAACTCCTCCACCTAGGGCATAGGGAGCACTTAACCATCCTTATGCATTATTTAACCCACCCTTATAAGGAACTCTTATGCTTCCTGACCTTTAAAAGTGAATGAATAATCCCATCAAGCACAATCATACATGGCCCCACCTAAACTACCATCTAACATACCCAAGTTTAATGGTAAACTTAGTGAAGACCCTACAAATCATATTACCATTTACCACTTATGGTGCTCATCAAACTCTTTCATGGATGATAGCTTTAGGATGCATCTTTTCTAATGGATTCTTACCAGTAGTGCCACTAAATGGTACATTGATCTAGAAATCATCGCTTATGATAACTTTATGTCTTTGGCCCAGGCCTTTGTTTACCATTACTGACTTCATATTAGGTATGAAACTATAACTGATATACTCACGAACTTCCATTAAGACATATCCACCGACACTTTTTATCATATACATCAGTGGAGAAGGAGATGAAGCCTATTTTACAATCAAGTTTCCTGATGAGTTGTTGTGTGAGTCATTTACCAAGTCCCTCTTTCCTAGGATTTTTTAAATTTTTGCTAAGGTAGGAGCCCAAACTAGGGAACAAGCCATCATGCATGCACATCAATTGGACTCGATCTATTCTCAAGTGGGTACTTTGTATGAAATAATCCTTAATGATCCTTGTTCATAAACTAATATATAAAATAAAAAATCTTGAAACCAACACAAATGGTGTGTTGGTGTTTGTATGCTTAAGAAACATAGGCCAGTTAGCCACTTATATGTATCAAATGAACATCTCTTTTAGTTCTTTAGCTGTTAAACATAACCCTAAAACTCATAGTTCTCTTGTTCAAACCTCTGAGGTGAACTCTGTCCATTCCACATGTTAGCGCTTGGAATTCACCTAGGCTGAGATAGACAAACTCTCAAGGCTACATCAAACCATTTCACCTCGT